>JAOTOM010003290.1:145000-146452 GCA_034440615.1 Ashinkailepas kermadecensis
TCACCAATATTTCTGCATCGGAAGATTAGTTTTGTCCACTCCAAAGGCGCACGAAAATGTGGGCAGTAATTGCGTATGGCGTGCTTACCTATGTGTCTGGTATTCTTCGGTTGTGATCGTGGTCGGTATTTTGACTCGTTGAAGAGAGATATTGATATATTTGTCTTCGAAAAACTATAAATCCGAGCTATAGGAGTGGGGATGTTTACGAAGCATTTGGTTAATTATGCATTTTGCTGTGTTTGTTCACTCATTTTTTGCTAACATTTAGTTGTATTGGTGTAGACGTTCGTTAGGGCCCGTGGACGTACATAAAGGACCGCAAACGTTCAAAGGTGCAGCAGACTTTGGCAATGGCCCTGGCACATGCGTAATTGCCCGTAAACGCTTGTGGATTCCCGTAGATGTTCGTAATAACCATTTCGCAACTTACATTTCATAAGAGATATTATCTTGAATCTTTCAGCGTGAACAGGTCCCCAGGCGTCAATAATGCCCACTAGATTTCATGCCATTCGGTTTAGAAACAAAAAGTTAGTGGGTCGACTTCTTGATCGCCCCACCAATATGAAGGAGAATCGGAAAGCTACCAATGGGTCTACACTCGATCACATTTTATTTAAGAAGTTAGTGACAATAGTCGGTCGATTTATGATCCATCGATAAGGACTAAACATGTCAGGCTCAAAACCAAAGGTACAAAAATATCCAATTTGGATCACAAGACACAATCTGGTATGAATTCCTCGGCCTGCCGCATTTTGCACGAACTCATCGACCTGCCATCTGTTGACTAGAGTTGAACTAGAGGTCTCTAAATTTGCCAGTTTGCCACGCCAGTACGATAAGGTCGAAAATGATTTCACGGAGCATATTTTCGCAGACACGGTGTGGACATTGTGACCTGTGGACATTATGAACTGTGGACATTATGAACTTGTGGGTATTGTGACCTGTGGACATTACGAGCTGTGGACATTACGAGCTGTGGAAGTTGTGAGCTGTGGATATTATAAGCTGTGGACAATATGAACTGTGGACATTATGAGCTGTGGACATTATGAACTGTGAACGCAATGAGCGTGTGGACGTTATGAGCTCGTGGACATTATGAACCGGTGGACATTATGAGCTGTGGATACTATGACCTGTGGACATTACAAACGCGTTGATATTATGAATTCGTGGACATTATGAACTTGTGGACGTTGTGAGCTTGTGGTACTTACGAGCTGTGGACACTGTGAGCTGTGGACGTTATGACCTGTGGACATTGCGAGCTGTGGACATTATGACCTGTGGACATTATGAGCTGTGGACATTGTGATTTGTGGAAGTTATGAACATGTGGACATTGTGACCTGTGGACACTATGAGCTGTGGACATTATGAATTTGTGGACACTGCGAGCTGTGGACATTACGAGCTGTGGACATTCTGATATGTCACCGA
>JAOTOM010003291.1:0-146508 GCA_034440615.1 Ashinkailepas kermadecensis
AAGTCTTCAGTTGTCATATCATCAACCTTGAAGCGCGACATCGCATTCTTTTAGCATAATCAGCAAAAGAATCTAAAACACGTCCTAAGTAAAACACAAAATAATCACTTCACTTTGACGTACGCTTCGAAGAACCAGATGTTTTCATACCCACATTTTAGGAACCTGACTGTCAGATTTACTTCGAAAGAATTGAAGCTGATATCGTGCGTACTATATTATTAGTTATTAGGTGGACTGATGCTTGAAAACTTGCTAAAAATGTGAATTGGAACTGGAAGTTAATCCTCACCTGTTGATCGTAATTGGTTTCTTTTTTGGGATCGCTTACCGATTCATGGCAAAGTAGGGCTTAATCTGCCAACCTACCAGCTTCTGGTGAGCAAAACAGATTGATATTTGTGGCCGACTCTCTGCCACGTGTTGTTGGTGTGCATTGTATGTGACCACGACGTTGGCCGCCCACTATTTATTCCACATTCTGCAACGCTACCAAAGCCACGAGTTTTTTTACGGCGAAGGCAGGGAAGCAGCCCGTACACTGGGCCCGGTTCCGTATAGGATGGCCGATGGAATAATGAATGGGTCGGTAAGGATCAGACTGGTAGCATCTGTGTGCGCGCGGTGTTTCCCGTGTTTTTATTTGTTGTAGCTGTTCTGATTGGCTGCGATGTCCTTCCGTTGTTGTGGCCACACAGAGGCTGAAGGCGTTCCTTCCGTTGTTGTGGCCACACAGAGGCTGAAGGCGTTTTCGCGCAGCCTTGTGGCGGCGCGGTATAGTGGCCAACTGCACCCCGTTCCCGCCGCTGGTCACATCTGGCCACAATCACGTGGAAACGGAGAACAATGCACTTCCGGGTAGCACAACCGTCACATACAGGCAGACAGAGGTCACAGTTCCTGAGACGGTAGAGCGTCGGACTCTTGATCGGAAGATCGTGAGTTTGAATCCCACAACCGGTGGGTTTACCCAGGGCACTCGCAACCAATCTGGGTGAGAGGTTGGCCACGCTATGCGGCCTAGTAGTTGAATGCGTCGTAAAAGAACCCAAGGTTCTTCTTCTGCAAGCAAACACAACTACAGACAGACAGACAGACAGACAAATAGACCGGCATACGGATAGACAGACAGGCACTCAGACAGACATAGGACGGAAAAACAGATCGAGACCAGACAGACAGATGAGCATACGTGCAGACATAGACAACATATAGATTGACAAACAAACAGGCAGACATATACCCACAAACATCTGAACAGACAGGCAGACATACAGCCACAGACATCGGAACAGATAGGCAGACATACAGCCACAGACATCTGAACAGACAGGCAGACATACAGCCACATACATCTGAACAGACAGGCAGACATACAGCCACAGACATCTGAACAGACAGGCAGACAGACATACAGCCACAGCCATCTAAACAGACAGGCAGACATACAGCCACAGACATCTGAACAGACAGGCAGACGGCATGGGGTCACTCGGTGAAATTGAATGTGGGCAATTGATTTCTTTGAGGATTTTTTTTTATTCGAAAGGGCGCCATCGGCTGGAAAAAAATCCCCTTGAGCGGGGATGGTGCACTCGAGCGTTCTCGAAGGGAGTCTCCATAGGCTCAATGGCTAAGCTTCGGTCTGATTGAGGGAAATCAAGGATTGGGGACCAAACTAATGATTTGGGGAGACAGCTGCCCCTTTAGCGCATACAAAATGACACCTCTGGCAGACAGGCAAGTCAATTTGACAGGCATGCAAGCACGCTCAGAGGGACATGCACACAAACAGCCAAGGAAGACTGATGGACAGACAGACAGGCACAAAGCCTAACAGGCGACAAGGATGGGCAACGGTAGATTTATGCCCAAGCGACAAGGATGGACTCGTGGCCGAATGTAGATGTGCAGATTGGCGGCGGCTCGGTGGGAGTGAAAAACAAGAAAAAGACTCGTAGGGAGTCGTTGCTGCCCACATAGCATATATAAATAACCGAAAAGATAGTAGGAAAAGGTAGTATATATTCTTCTAGCTTTCTTTGGGAGGGCTTTCTCACGGAGGCATCGTCATTAATGAAAGTAGTATGTGACACAGTGACAAGAGGTGTCATTCGCTGTGATTGATGTGTGCTCCTAAGGCTTCACCTACGCATAATCTCAATGATGCCACCGGCTATGCCACAAAGAACGTCAAACTCAGGTGTCCGCAGCTTAGCCATGGGCGTCAAACTCGGGTGTCCGCAGCTTGGCCATCAGCGTCAATATTTTCTCATATGAAGACAACACTAGGCCACCAATCCACCCAGCAATTCTAGCAATCCAGGTGAGTTCTATGATGAGGCGGTGAAGTGGCATGTTTCGGACCGCCCGGACTAAGATGTCGCCCGGACTGAGATATCGCCCGGACTGAGATATCGCCCGGACTAAGATATCGCCCGGACTAAGGTATCGCCCGGACTAAGATATCGCCCGGACTAAGGTATCGCACGGACTGAGATATTGCCCGGACTAAGGTATCGCCCGGACTAAGATATCGCCCGGACTGAGATATCGCCCGGACTGAGATATCGCCCGGACTAAGGTATCGCCCGGACTGAGATATCGCCCGGACTAAGGTATCGCCCGGACTAAGGTATCGCCCGGACTAAGGTATCGCCCGGACTGAGATATCGCCCGGACTAAGATATCGCCCGGACTAAGGTATCGCCCGGACTAAGATATCGCCTGGACTAAGGTATCGCCCGGACTGAGATATTGCCCGGACTAAGATATCGCCCGGACTAAGATATCGCCCGGACTCAGATATTGCCCGCACTAAGATATCGCCCGGACTAAGATATCGCCAGACGAATACTTGCATAGCCGTGAGCAGTGGGAGCAGTTCTCGTCACACATGATGGAGCATGCGGATAATTCAGCAATTAATGCAGGTCCGCCAAAGGTTTTTGGGTCGCAGTGATAATTTTTACACCCGGTATATTTATCGTGCACTTCGCGACGCCAAATATGTTTTCCAGTTGCATATTAGGAGGTAATTCGCAACGCCACTTTTATGAGGAATGTTTCATATATCATCACAGAAAGCATGTCTAAAACAAATTCATCGAGGAATCGCTGCCGTCTTATTCCCATTCCCTCTATCTCGTCACTTCCGTGGGTTCGGAAGTGCGACATCCGTCTCACACGTCAGCTACCCGACCATAAGTTGGTCCGGAGACGTCGGCTACCCGACCACAAGTTGGTCCGGATACGTCAGCTACCCCACCATCAGTTGGACAGGAGACGTCAGCTACCCGACCATCAATTGGTCCGGAGACGTCAGCTACCCGACCATCAATTGGTCCGGAGACGTCAACTACCCCACCATCAGTTGGACAGGAGACGTCGGCTACCCGACCACAAGTTGGTCCGGAAACGTCAGCTACCCGACCATCAGTTGGACAGGAGACGTCAGCTACCCAGCCATCAGTTGGACAGGAGACGTCAGCTACCCAGCCATCAGCTGGACAGGAGACGTGCCAGCCGTCAGACATCCTGCTACCGGCAGCCACCTGTACCCGACGGGCCGTCACACGCCACACATGGCGTCGAAATACACAGGTGTGGAGCGCTCGCGCGTCAGAAAGAGACCTTGAATGCCGAGGTGCGGTGGCGTAAACAATGACTGGAGGTGACGAGGATGGGGCACAATGAGGATGCAGTAGCGACAAGGACAGACGGCCGTCCCCGCACAACGACTTCCTCGTTAGATGCCGTGCCCGTCCGAGCTCTTTCTGAGAATGGTATTCAAAATTCAGGAGACTGTTTCGATCAGTCTCGTCACCAGCTGCATTCCGCAGCCAAATCTGATAGTGTGCAGAACCAGGACGTCCGCAGATGACTAGGCACTGCGCACAATGTCTAGATGCCGTTCCGTAAAGATGCGTGGAGAGGGTGATGGAAGCGCATTTAAGCGGTTGCGTTAAGAAAAACTTCCCTATGTCGACTCAGGACATGCCGTTCTATTAAATAGAAGTCTTTCAGCATTTTTTAAAAAAAATATACGATACTTTGGTCACACAGTTCCTAAATGTTTATTCGATTTCTGCTTCGTTTCGCTAAGTATGCCTGAAACATGATGACATTGACGAGAAGGAAGTAAGGCTTTCATCAGGGGCATTTAACTGATATTACCCAGGGTGTGGGAACCGGGGGCAGAGGGGGCACTGCCTCCCTCTCCACATTTCAATTGTGGATGAATGTGGACCCACACAGATACACATAACTCCGTCTCTGCCTTTTCCAAAACAATAGTTAGCCTTAACCATTAGCCATATGAGCGTTGCATGAAAACTTATGCCACAAAACTGGAGTGATATTTGAGGTATCAGCGACCAGGACCCCAGCAGGACAAATGATGCCGAGGTGTTGTCACAGACTAACGTACCTACACCAGGACCCCGACATGGCAAGTGATACTGAGGTGTTGTCACAGACTAACGTACTTATACCAGGACCCCGACATGGCAAGTGGTACTGAGGTGTTGTCACAGGCTAACGTACTTATACCAGGACCCCGACATGGCAAGTGGTACTGAGGTATTGTCACAGACTAACGTACTTATACCAGGACCCCGACATGGCAAGTGGTACTGAGGTGTTGTCACAGGCTAACGTACTCACACCATGGATGTCAGGTGTTTCTGAAAAGCCAAATCTGTGCTGAGTATTGGCCAATAAACCACACCTCTTGCCGTCCTCTCCGCCCCCCCCCCCCCAATAAAAAAATGAAGGTGAAAAAAAAAGTTTTTAGGCAATGCGTACAAAAATATCTCGGTTTCGCATTGAGAAAATGTGTAGCATGATCCGTAGCATAACATACCGTAGCAAAAATATCCATTGTATCTTATGGATGCTGATGAATATGTAAAATTTTCCTATTACGCTTGTCAAATGCTGTGACGGTGATTTTGACTTACGTATTAGCCATTAGTTGAGAGCTGGGGTGGGGTGCGGGCGTGGTTAACCTTTCCTCTCTCCCACTCCCAAATAAGGTCGGCATAATTCGGTATACACGGCAGAGCTAGTAGCCATACCAGACTGTCCACAACAAATAATCGAATACCACACCATCACACCCACCGTCATTTGTACTGACTCGCGCTTCTCCGTTGACACCCTCGCTGCCATACTCACCATCTACTCTACACTGCACCCCATCCGACAACACTGCCATACTCGCCACCAACTCTACACTGCACTCCATCCGACAACACTGCCATACTCACCACCAACTCTACACTGCACTCCATCCGACAACACTGCCATACTCACCACCAACTCTACACTGCACCCCATCCGACAACACTGCCATACTCACCACCCACTCTGCACTGTACCCAATCCGACAACACTGCCATACTCACCACCCACTCTAAACTGCACCACATCCGACAACACTGCCATACTCACCACCCACTCTGCACTGTACTCCATCCGACAACACTGCCATACTCACCACCCACTCTACACTGCACCCCATCCGACAACACTGCCATACTCACCACCCACTCTGCACTGTACCACATCCGACAACACTGCCATACTCACCACCCACTCTAAACTGCACCACATCGGACAATACTGCCATACTCACCACCCACTCTGCACTGTACTCCATCCGACAACACTGCCATACTCACCACCCACTCTAAACTGCACCCCATCCGACAACACTGCCATACTCACCACCCACTCTACACTGTACCACATCCGACAACACTGCCATACTCACCACCCACTCTACACTGCACCCCATCCGACAACGCTGCCATACTCACCACCCACTCTACACTGCACCCCATCCGACAACGCTGCCATACTCACCACCCACTCTAAACTGCACCACATCGGACAATACTGCCATACTCACCACCCACTCTAAACTGCACCACATCGGACAATACTGCCATACTCACCACCCACTCTGCACTGTACTCCATCCGACAACACTGCCATACTCACCACCCACTCTAAACTGCACCACATCGGACAATACTGCCATACTCACCACCCACTCTGCACTGTACTCCATCCGACAACACTGCCATACTCACCACCCACTCTAAACTGCACCCCATCCGACAACACTGCCATACTCACCACCCACTCTAAACTGCACCCCATCCGACAACACTGCCATACTCACCACCCACTCTACACTGTACCACATCCGACAACACTGCCATACTCACCACCCACTCTACACTGCACCCCATCCGACAACACTGCCATACTCACCACCCACTCTAAACTGCACCCCATCCGACAACACTGCCATACTCACCACCCACTCTACACTGCACCCCATCCGACAACACTGCCATACTCACCACCCACTCTACACTGCACCCCATCCGACAACGCTGCCATACTCACCACCCACTCTACACTGCACCCCATCCGACAACACTGTCATAAACTGCACCCCATCAGACAACACTGCCATGCTCACCACCCATTCTACACTGCACCACATCCGACAACACTGCAATGCCAGCCACGTACACGTCCAACTCACACTGCTCTGGTCCCGGACACACATGAACATCCCGGGTAACGAGACTCGACGGTCTCGCCCACCAGGCCGTCGACCTCCAAATGGCAAACGACCCCCTGTACCACCTGGCAGCTTGCTCTCCTTGGCCAACTCCCTGTTTTGTAAATATGCCCAAGCGTGCTGGAACCCAAAACGCCTCACATGTTCATAATAATGATCCTGTCCTTTTCAAATAACCCTCATCAGAACGAAGCACGTGCTTAAGAGGAGTTTTCGTCCGCTTACGGTCATGCGACACACAAAGCACAAAGCACTGTTCAACCGTATACGTGGCGTTCCACCTCGTCAGATGATGTTCGTTACTCTACGGAACATTTTTGTTTACTTATGTGCCCAACATATGTCTTCCAACATCGCCAACAATCGATTACCAAGGTCGTTGCGGGTACTGCTCGGGGATGGGACTCGGTCCCTGGAAATGAGCTCGACACAGCTCGACACAAAGGGCACAGCTCGAGTACCGCTTGATGTTGAGCACCCGAAGCTCATCGATCTCCGAATCGATTTCTTGAATGGAACCAAAATGGAACAATGCATTCAAATTTAAACACCAATTTCCTCCCAGCTTTCAGATGACACAAACCTATAGGTTATCTTCCAAAAGGCAGGAAAGAACCGATCCAATTTACAAGGTGACGGCTGCCCGTTAAGTCGCGCTTGGTATTTTACCTTCGTATTTTACAAGCGGCTTGATTTTTCCCTCCGGATTTTTTTCAGCTTTTGGTCTACACTTTCACATACCAAGATTGAGTCCGGCCGCCCACGACTCGCTCTGGACGCCCGACGTCCTATTCGACTTCAGGTCCTGGCTGATAAGCGCTGTAGTTTGTTGATGTGTACAACAGAAACAGACACATCATCACCAATTACGCCGCAATCCCACTATGGCCAGTAATGCGACTTGGTTGCGCCGAATTGGTATATAATTTGCCCGGTACTGGTACTGATAAGCAACGCATATGTAAACCTCAATGTCCATGTGGAAATTCATCATCGAATATTTTGCTGGGATCTCCCCTAATTTGTGAGCTAACGTCCACTTGAAGAACGCATCGTGACATTAATATTCGGATAGCTGAAAATCACTTAAAATATGCGTCGTTCACTTCCTTGGAACGGTCTGATGTAGCTGCATGACGAACAAACAAACAAAACGACACAACTTAACAACCAATTTATCCATGTCATGAAAAGCTTTTTAATTCTCACGACCGCTTTGGTTGCAACACCAACAATTTCCAAAATTGTAAGATAGCCAAGTCCAAATTGTTCCGTTGGCTAAAGACTTCCATGGGATCCGGAAATCGGAGGAGCCGAGATGTAGAACCGAGATCCAACGTACATACCTACATGGCACCGGTCGTTGACTGGTGCAATGCCATTGGCTTCGACTGGCAGTCGAAGCCAAATAATGGTAGCAGCTTCAGAGGCCATGTGGTCTTTTGCGGGTCTGTCATCAAGAATCTGGCGATAAGTGGAATATAAATTGACATTTATGCGCTTTGCACCGCTGGCAACAAATATCGCATCGCAAGATATCAATGGCGCCTGGATGGCCGCTACCAAGCTGTTCGGGAGCATACAGCTGGAGACGATAACTAGCAATGCTAAATGGGCACTGACGTACGCCCACCAATTAACAGCAATCCTGCTGGTGTGCCCAGGACAAAATGGCACAGGTAGGACATTGGCCCAAATGTTTGATAACAATATTTTGTCACGCATGCAAATGTCGACTTGGTTTCGCTGATGGCTCATCAGAAGTTAGCAGCCAGGGCTGTACTTGCGAATCTAATGAAGCGAACTGTGCCGTCCGTTTGGCTGTACTTGCGAATCTAATGAAGCGAACTGTGCCGTCCGTTTGGCTGTACTTGCTAATCTAATGAAGCGAACTGTGCCGTCCGTTTGGCTGTACTTGCGAATCTAATGAAGCGAACTGTGCCGTCCGTTTAACTTCACATCAAATTATCCATATCCACATGAAACAGCTTTGAAATGGCACCTCACTCGCTGACTTAGGTGAAGTATATGGAGGCACTCGAGGACGAGGCCCGGCCCTCGACCCATCTGATGTTTCCACCAAGCCGAAGGCGCTCAATTGCGTCCCATGGACGTTTACCAACACATGCGGCAACTGACGAACTGCGGCAAGTGACGACTGCGACTGTGACTGACTGACTGCAGTCAGTGACTGACTGACTGCAGTCACTGACTGACTGCGGCAACTGACGAACTGCGGCAAGTGACGACTGCGACTGTGACTGACTGACTGCAGTCAGTGACTGACTGACTGCAGTCACTGACTGACTGCGGCAACTGACGAACTGCGGCAAGTGACGACTGCGACTGTGACTGACTGACTGCAGTCAGTGACTGACTGCGGCAACTGACGAACTGCGGCAAGTGGAAATGCTTCGAAATGCTCGAAATGCTAATATTTCACAATAAGTGTGACGACACGCCCAAATGCTTCTAGTACCTCCATTGTGTGTTGTCCACATGGCGTAAGCAAGCTAAATATGCTAAACACATCGTAAAATTCTTCCCGGGCCGGTACAACCAAGGTCGCGAAGGGCACTTCCGGGTTGATAAGGCTGGGGACTGGTATGTTATGGCTGGTGATGTCACCACTGCACTGACTCGATATGTATCTGGTTCTTGGCTGGTTCCCGGTCCTCATTGACACTGTGCGTATGTATATATATATATATATATATATATATATATATATATATATATATATATATATATATATATATATATATATGTATATATATATATATATTTATATATATATATATATATATATATATATTATCTACGCACGTGCAATAATGTGAGATTTACGTACAAGCATCTACAAGCACAAGTGGGATGTGCGTGTTGGTTATTAAAATATCAATATCTTTTGTTGTGCTGGACTTTTAAATCATCGGTACACTTATGGAAGAGGGATTACTTTCCAAGCCGACAATCACAAAGAGAGACCCATTGTTGAATCAGCTCGGATCGATTTTACAACAAACATGACTAAGTCAGTTGGCCGGTTCCACAGCAAAGTAGTTCCTGAAATAGTAATGTGAAGGTAGGCACATGTGAAGAGAGCGGCATTGGGAGTGGCCGCCGAGATGTCGCTACGCAGACTGTATCGTGGGGGCGGTGCAGTCGGCCGACGAGATGTCGCTACGCAGACTGTATCGTGGGGGCGGTGCAGTCGGCCGACGAGATGTCGCTACGCAGACTGTATCGTGGGGGCGGTGCAGTCGGCCGACGAGATGTCGCTACGCAGACTGTATCGTGGGGGCGGTGCAGTCGGCCGACGAGATGTCGCTACGCAGACTGTATCGTGGGGGCGGTGCAGTCGGCCGACGAGATGTCGCTACGCAGACTGTATCGTGGGGGCGGTGCGGTCGGCCGGCAGATGTCGCTACGCAGACTGTATCGTGGGGGCGGTGAAGTCGGCCGACGAGATGTCGCTACGAGATTATGGTCGGCCGACGAGATGTCGCTACGCAGACTGTATCGTGGGGGCGGTGAAGTCGGCCGACGAGATGTCGCTACGCAGACTGTATCGTGGGGGCGGTGCAGTCGGCCGACGAGATGTCGCTACGCAGACTGTATCGTGGGGGCGGTGCAGTCGGCCGCCGAGGTGTCGCTACTCAGACTGTATCGTGGGGGCGGTGCAGTCGGCCGACGAGATGTCGCTACGCAGACTGTATCGTGGGGGCGGTGCAGTCGGCCGACGAGATGTCGCTACGCAGACTGTATCGTGGGGGCGGTGCAGTCGGCCGACGAGATGTCGCTACGCAGACTGTATCGTGGGGGCGGTGCAATCGGGACCGCATTATAACATGGCTGACCTGGGGATTAGGCGAGTTGTGTTTCCTCAAGAGCTGATTTGATGATATTTCCAAACGATCTTTACCTGATTGTTTTAGGGGCGCGGGGTGGGGGTGATTGCATCTATGGTTGTTGAAGTCAATTTCACATTTCGTATCCACATTTCCACCTGGATGTTTCCTTATTTTTCAGGTATTTTCAGGTAATTATAGCTCCATGCTTCCTATATTATCAACTCACCAAACACGAGGCAAATGACTGTATTCAGAGGCACAGCCAAGGGGCGGGCGGGGAGACCACTCGCCCCCCCCCCCCTTAGCAATAAAAAATACGCTAAATCAAAGGACAATGTTTGATATTTCCACCACGCCAAACCCCGAATTTGGAGATGATGAAGGATTACCCGTCTTCACTTGTGGCGGTTGATCAATTTTTGGAGTGCCGTAGTTATCTGAGCATTTGTGTTGACGACCTGGTTTATATATATTTCCTGTGAGCGATTCAGACTCAAGAAAATCTTTAAAAGTCAGAATGTGCATCTGAAGCAAATGGGGGAAAATATTGCTCGCATGGTGAATTACCATTCCCGCTTATCGTTCTTCTTTTGTCCCACGTTCCCCGGAATGTGCAATGTCGGCCGTGGTCAAATCCGCACAGAAGCCAATTCTTCAAGTGAAAACACCCATTCTGCTGAGTGAGTCCAGGTCACGCATCTGACCCCACCCCGGTCATGTTACTGAACCCCAATCTTCCTGCAGGCACACGTGACTAGGGTACGAGACGATGTCATTAATGGTCATACGGTGTTGCCATAGTGGCTCTCGCGCTATTAATCAGTGGGGGTATAGCTCAGTGGTAGAGCATTCGACTGCAGATCGAGAGGTCCCCGGTTCAAATCCGGGTGCCCCCTTCTTTGCTACTTCCTTGTTTATTGCCACCGCGATTTTTCAGAAAATCATTAATGAATGACTTGGCAATCTTACCTAAATTCACCACAATATTGAATGGCTTGGCCTTCCCACGTAAACGCACCGCAATATTGAATGACTTAGTTGAATTATTACTTAGCTTACGATTTATGTGGAACTGAAGAGCATGCTTATCACCCGCCGCATTATTCGTATACTTAACCAGGAAACCCAGTCATAACCATCAAACAAGAGCAATACAACGGTCCGGGGTATGATGTGGGAATCAGCTCCCTCCCCATTGTAATGGCATGAGGGGATGGTGGAAAAGCGAGTCTTTCCCCGTTGCCGTTCCGACTAGTAAGACTGCTCTGGAAACCACAGGAAGCACAGGTCGTTTGTCATGCACCGTCATAGGCATAGTGTTAAATTCCAGCAATCTTACCGGGGACATGTCCTCGCAGGACCACGCCCGTGATCATGTTCCATCGCTGGGGGGACGGAGGGGTGGACAACTGTCCCGTGATATCGTCCAGGGCACGGCCGAATACCATTCGGGGGAAGGAGGGGTGGACAACTGTCCCGTGATATCGTCCAGGGCACGGCCGAATACCATTCGCCGTCGGGTAAATTATGTTCAATCGCTCGGGGGAAGGAGGGGTGGACAACTGTCCCGTGATATCGTCCAGGGCACGGCCGAATACCATTCGCCGTCGGGTAAATTATGTTCTATCGTTCGGGGGAAGGAGGGGTGAACAACTGTCCCGTGATATCGTCCAGGGCACGGCCGAATACCATTCGCCGTCGGGTAAATTATGTTCAATCGCTCGGGGGAAGGAGGGGTGAACAACTGTCCCGTGATATCGTCCAGGGCACGGCCGAATACCATTCGCTGTCGGGTAAATTATGTTCTATCGCTCGGGGGAAGGAGGGGTGAACAACTGTCCCGTGATATCGTCCAGGGTACGGCCGAATACTATTCGCCGTCGGGTAAATCTGCTTACCACGCACCCATCCAAATTGTAGCCCCCACCCCGTCAAAATGCTCTCTTTATTTCTGCAAATAAAACATTTCAAATGTATTCAGGAATAGTGGCTTGATGGCATAATTGCAGCGGCAGAGGAACTGTCCCAAAGTTTAAGGGGCGTGGGAAGACCCATTTCGAAATCGCTTCCATGCAGCGTCATATTTAGGCCAATGTTCACTTCGTTCAAGGTTGAGGAACCGTTTCCCCTTTGTTCCATCTTCTGCCTCCATTCATACACCCATGGTTAAACATGAACATTATTTTAGTAAAAGCAAACAGGTAACAATATATGGCATATCTTCTATAGTTTATAATCTATGATATATAATTTATGAGATTCAGACAACATGGAAGATCACTTGTGTTGCTGCAAAGAAAAATCACTCATATGTTGCTGCAAAATCTATTGGAAATGTAGGCATAATAGGAAGAGCAAACAACCTGTCTCGAATAATACAAAGTTCGTCTTTTACCTTCTTCGTCTGTCGCCCCCCGCCCCCATTGAAGAAAGAAGAATGCGCCTATGTACTTATCAGAATTGAAGCGACGAGTCCGCTCTTCAGAGACAACTCAAGGAGTCCACCCTTCAGATACGGCTCGATGAGTCCACCCTTCAGGTGCGGCTCGATGAGTCCACCCTTCTGAGGCGGCTCGATGGGTCCACCCTTCAGGTGCGGCTCGATGGGTCCACCCTTCAGGTGCGGCTTGATGAGTCCACCCTTCAGGTGCGGCTCGATGGGTCCACCCTTCAGGTGCGGCTCGATGGGTCCACCCTTCAGGTGCGGCTCGATGAGTCCACCCTTCAGGTACGGCTCGATGGGTCCACCATTCAGGTGCGGCTCGATGAGTCCACCCTTCAGGTGCGGCTCGATGAGTCCACCCTTCAGGTGCGGCTCGATGGGTCGACCCTTCTGAGGCGGCTCGATGGGTCGACCCTTCTGAGGCGACTCGATGGGTCCACCCTTCAGGTGCGGCTCGATGAGTCCACCCTTCAGGTGCGGCTCGATGAGTCCACCCTTCTGAGGCGGGTCGACCAGTGCTGGCGCAGCTGCGGCGGCCGATGAGGTAACCGCGCGATGGAGACGATAGCGGCGGCCACCGTCACTTTCTTCCCGACGGCCGCCAGCCGCAGCCTGCTGCGGCGTGTCCTTCCGCACCGGGACATCTGCGGCCGCAGCCGGTGACTGGCCGGCGGAGGAACTGGGTCGGCAGAGGCGGCCCCGGCTCCCCAGCGTCGTTACACAACTTTGGCGGTGGCGAAGCTGGCGCAGGGGCGGACAAAGTGCGGTCGTCCTGTGCGCGGGGGGCAGTCGGATCGCTGGATAAGAGTGGGAAGCACACGGGTGGTGTGGCCGACGGGCTGGTTCAAGATTTACTCGCTTGCCTTGTGAAGTTGTAAGTGCAAAGCGTAATTGTACTGCTGTTGCATATTATCTATCGATGCTTCAGCCAGAGAAAAGGGAAGGGGTGATTGCTCTTCCGATGATTGTTTTCCTTGTTTGCTCCAACAGCTGTTCGGCATCAAGGCCTATACATTCTTTGCCATTGCCCTTCCTCTCCCTTGGAAAATCCTGGTTGCGATTCGAAGCCTGGCCTGAGCCTGAGTGAATATACACGGTCTGATTTGTAAAATACACGGTCTGATTTGTAATACATGGTGGGACTTTTTTTAGACTGGTATGGTCACGTTGCTTGTTCTCATGATAATGGCTTACATGGGTGAAAACAAGTTATACCATCTCCATCTCCCTGCATGCTTGTTGCTAAAAGTGAAGTGGCTTTCTGTGTCAAGCTATCTGCCTGATGAGCAAACAACTAATCTGCTACGTCTGATTCTGGGCTATCTGAAGTTACATGAACTGCAGGCGTGTGCACTGAAATGAGCTCTACAATATAAATTGACCCTTCCTTAAAATCCCGGTGACCATGTGCAATTGGGGCACATATTCAATCATATAAGTTTTAAAACTATCGGTTTCACCTGCTTCTCTACTGCTAGTTGCATGCTGCTTCTCCCGCATTTAGCATGTAGAAATAAGCCCTCCTCCTTGTTACCGTATTCATCCCGTATGCCACATGTTCAGAGGCGCAGCCAAGGGGGCCCTGGAGCCTCCCCCTCCTAGCAACCAAAAATACACTAGGTCAAACAAGAACATTTAAGATTTTTACCACGCAAAACAAATAAATTTTACCACCCTTCGCGCGCCCAAGACTCTGTTTTATGTTATTTTGGAATCTCACCCCCCCCCCACCTTAAGAAGATTCTGGCTGCGCCCCTGCACATGTTGGACACTCAATGTTTATATATTTCAATGTCAGCAGTAGATGTCGAGGTCAGCAGAAGATGCCGACGTTTTAGAAACACACAAACATGTTTTGGCCTCGAGGCATTCTCAGTGCCTGAGAAGAGTGTCTTTTGTGTATTGTCTTGTGCCTCCACCCACTTCTTAAGCAAAAGTTAGAACGGACAGTGAACTGTCGATGTTCTACATGCACTTCAGCGCTACTTATCTTCAGTGCACTTCAGCGCTAGTCGAGCACACCGACAGGTCGTGAACGGTAAGAATATTCGGAGCCAGCCCAGTCTCGAACTCGAAACCCCCCACACACAGGAGTGGATATCACCCGCCCAACGGCCCACTGCTCCCCTTCGTAGAAGCTGCATGCGGACCTGATTTCACGTGATGCAACATGACGTGACGTGACGTAACTTGAAGTGATGAAAAGTGGCATGATTGACATGAGGTGGGGCTATGACTGAAGTGGCCTCAGTGACGTTATTGTTGTGACGTAGCCTGACGTGACGTGAAGTGACGTAATAAGACGTGATGTGAAGTGACGTGGCATTACCTGGCGTAGTGTAAGGCAAGGTGAAAAACTATATTGGATAGCGTGTTGATTTGACGTAGCGTGTGTCAACGTGGGATGACGTGACGACTCACTTGTGACGCCGGTAGATCTGTCCAGCTGGTTCTTCACCCTCGCCGCCGCCACGTTGATGGCGTTCTCCACTTCTCCAGCGTCAAAATGGACGTGGTGCTGCGCGAAAATGATGACTACGCTCCCCCAGAGCGCCCATAAAAACAGCGCATCCCTGAAACGGAAACACGTGCGATGTTAACTCGAGCACCATTCGCTCCCTGTAGGTGACTGGCCGTGTGGTTCACGGGACAAGACGCGAAGAGTGCACAACGGTGGTGGTTCCGTCGTTCACAGAAGGTATTGCTGGGACGGAGACCATGGGTTTGTCGCTCCCGCGGGATGATGATTGGTCGGAGGCCGTGAGCTTGTCGCTCCCGCGGGATGATGATTGGTCGGAGGCCGTGGGCTTGTCGCTCCCGCGGGATGATGATTGGTCGGAGGCCGTGGGCTTGTCGCTCCCGCGGGACGGTGATTGGTCGGAGGCCGTGGGCTTGTCGCTCTAGCGGGATGATGATTGGTCAACAGCTGCCAGGGCTTAAATGTGCATAGTTGTGAAGTGAGTCAAATGAGTGCGTCACACGTGGCTGGCGTTTCCATGGCAATGGCGGTCGCCACTCCTGGCCGGGAGAACTGTATATCCCTATACAGGCGGATAGTCAAGATATACCGTCTTAGAAAAATGGAGACCGGAGATGAGATGTGTGCTGGGTTGATTCGCTCCCATGACAACGAATGGCGTCCCTGGCGTCGTCGCTACATAGCAACACACGTGGCAGCATGCAACATACGTAAAGCGCATTTCTCTGACGCCACATGATACCTGATCTGGCATCAGGGTGTATGACGGCATATGGTACCTGATCTGGTATCAGAGTGTATTACTCTAACGGCATATGGTACCTGATCTGGTATCAGAGTGTATTACTCTGACGGCATATGGTACCTGATCTGGTATCAGAGTGTATTACTCTGACGGCATATGATACCTGATCTGGTATCAGAGTGTATTACTCTGACGGCATATGGTACCTGATCTGGTATCAGAGTGTATTACTCTGACGGCATATGGTACCTGATCTGGTATCAGAGTGTATACTCTGACGGCATATGGTACGTGATCTGGTATCAGAGTGTATTACTCTGACGGCATATGGTACCTGATCTGGTATCAGAGTGTATTACTCTGACGGCACATGGAACCTGATCTGGTATCAGAGTGTATTACTCTGACGGCATATGGCACCTGATCTGGTATCAGAGTGTATTACTCTGACGGCATATGGTACCGATCTGGCATCAGAGTATATTACTCTGACGGCATATGGTACCTGATCTGCGTTAGAGTGCATTGCTCTAATCAAATGACAACCGTCCGCTATTCCCGAATAGAACAACAGCAACTGTTGGTAAGATGGAATTATCACACAGCCACAAGTTCAATTTCACGGTTTTCAATGAGCAACAGAACTAGAGAAAGCATAAAGTCACGCAAATAATGCTAAGCCATTCGCGAACACGTTTGCTACGTCCTGCACCATACCATGCCATTCACCGGCATACCATGGCATAGCATGGCTGAATCGCATGCCACCATGTGAACCAATCCATGTGCCAGCCGCACGCCACGTGGCAGACATCTGGTTGTCGTGAGGCAGGCATCTGGTTGTTGTGTGGCAGGCATCTGGTTGTCGTGTGGCAGGCATCTGGTTGTCATGTGGCAGGCATCTGGTTGTCGTGTGGCAGGCATCTGGTTGTCATGTGGCAGACATCTGGTTGTCGTGAGGTAGACATCTGGTTGTTGTGTGGCAGGCATCTGGTTGTCATGTGGCAGACATCTGGTTGTCGTGAGGCAGACATCTGGTTGTCATGTGGCAGGCATCTGGTTGTTGTGTGGCAGGCATCTGGTTGTCGTGTGTCAGACATCTGGTTGTCGTGTGGCAGGCATCTGGTTATCATGTGGCAGGCATCTGGTTGTCATGTGGCAGACATCTGGTTGTCGTGAGGCAGACATCTGGTTGTCATGTGGCAGGCATCTGGTTGTTGTGTGGCAGGCATCTGGTTGTCGTGTGTCAGACATCTGGTTGTCGTGTGGCAGGCATCTGGTTGTCGTGTGGCAGGCATCTGGTTGTCGTGTGGCAGACATCTGGTTGTCGTGTGGCAGGCATCTGGTTGTCATGTGGCAGACATCTGGTTGTCATGTGGCAGGCATCTGGTTGTCGTGTGGCAGGCATCTGGTTGTCGTGTGTCATTGCTCGGCTACAGTTAAACGGCTATTGACGGGGCTTCATGACTTCAGCGTGTCATCGCATCTCCATTGATCGAGGGTGAATGGCGCGCGGCGGCGGCGGCAAAAACGGCGCCAAAACCAACACGGAAAGAGCTGTGTTTTGTCGGGTGGGATCGGTCACGCTCAGATGGGTGCTGAGGGACCACATCTGGTCCGTGTGTGCCAAGAGCTGGCAATCGACCCAGGATGCGGCGGATACCGCCTGATGGCGAACTTCCAGCTGGCTTCCTCTGCAGTGTTGAAGAAGTTGCTATCGCTCGTAAGACACGGCGTCCTACCCTCTGGAGAAGCTGTCAGCCCTGAGTCGTATGACACGGCGTCCGGACAACAGTGCAGGCCACCCTGCTCTAGCATCTGCATGTCTGTAGTCCGGACAACAATGCAGGTCACCATGCTCTAACGCCTGTATGTCTATAGTCCGGACAACAATGCAGGTCACCATGCTCTAACACCTGTATGTCTATAGTCCGGACAACAATGCAGGTCACCATGCTCTAACGCCTGTATGTCTGTAGTCCGGACAACAATGCGGGTCACCATGCTCTAACACCTGTATGTCTGTAGTCCGGACAACAATGCAGGTCACCATGCTCTAACACCTGTATGTCTATAGTCCGGACAACAATGCAGGTCACCATGCTCTAACGCCTGTATGTCTGTAGTCCGGACAACAATGCGGGTCACCATGCTCTAACACCTGTATGTCTATAGCACGGACAACAATGCAGGTCACCATGCTCTAACGCCTGTATGTCTGTAGTCCGGACAACAATGCGGGTCACCATGCTCTAACACCTGTATGTCTATAGCACGGACAACAATGCAGGTCACCATGCTCTAACGCCTGTATGTCTAGTCCGGACAACAATGCAGGTCACCATGCTCTAACACCTGTATGTCTATAGTCCGGACACAATGCAGGTCACTCTGCTCTAACACCTGAATGTCTGTAGTACGGACAACAATGCGGGTCACCATGCTCTAACACCTGTATGTCTATAGCACGGACAACAATGCAGGTCACCATGCTCTAACACCTGTATGTCTATAGTCCGGACACAATGCAGGTCACTCTGCTCTAACACCTGAATGTCTGTAGTACGGACAACAATGCAGGCCACTTTGCTTTAACACCTGTATGTCTGTTTCCGGTCTTCGAAACAGTAGAACAAAGAGTTTGTTTTCTGTTTAGTGAAACCGAACGCCGCCTACCAGATGGTCTGGCCTTGTCATTACTGGTCAACTGTTGACGAGTAGTAACGGTGCCATATGACCATCAGCTGGTGGCAGAAGATGCGCAGATGTGTCACAGATGTGTCACAGATGTGTCACACAACGCCCAGTCGGCACCGCCAAATCAGCCACATCAACGCTGCTGGTCGTCTGAGGGTTGACCGATCAGACTATTGCACCTTGCCAAGAAGCACCTGTTGCCGGTCTGAAGTATTTCTCCACCGCGTGATGCCAGTCCGTTTTGGTGTCAGTGCTGCCAGATGGAGCAGTGCTGCCAGATGGAAAGGATCACGGCCGCCGTCACACGGTGGCCGCTACGCCGCAGCTTTCGCTGCCTCTGTTTTCCTGCTCTGAAGTCTGCCGCCAGGCTTTACTACAGCTTTGTTTGCCGCCCTGCTTCTCCTGCAGCCTGCTCCCAGTCACTGATGGATCTGGGACACCGCTCCCAGTTGCTAATGGATCCGGGGCGCCGCTCCCAGTCACCGATGGATCCGGGACGCCGCTCCCAGTCACCGATGGATCCGGGGCGCCGCTCCCAGTCACCGATGGATCCGGGACGCCGCTCCCAGTCACCGATGGATCCGGGACGCCGCTCCCAGTCACCGATGGATCCGGGGCGCCGCTCCCAGTCACCGATGGATCCGGGGCACCGCTCCCAGTCACCGATGGATCCGGGGCGCCGCAAACGGTCACTGATGGATCCGGAGTGTCGCGCCAGTCTCAGTGTGGGCTTTGATAATGGTGGCATTGTCCGTCGCTGAGCTGCAGCACCTTCACTGGCGGATCCAGGGGGGGCATTCCGGCCATGCCCCCCTCAAGCGCTTCAAAGGGGGGGGGGGCATAGTGTCTTTTGGCCCCCCCCCCCCCAAATAAACAAAAGTAAACTGAATTAAAATGCAGTAACCTTTGCTGAGGTTAAAAAATAGCGTTCCGGGTGAAATAATCTCCAATTTTAAAGGTATTTTGTTATAATTGTTTGGTCAGCCTCCCCCTCTGACGCCGTAAACCGAAAGTTTCCCCCCCCCCAAACCGGTGGGCTAGATCCGCCAGTGAGCACCTCTGTGTCATCTTCCACCCTGCTATCTCGCTGGCAGTTGGGTTGCAGATTATGACAAATTACGGGAAGTATTGGGTGCGCTGATGATGCGCCACGGTTCGCCAGCTTCATCTCCAGCTCCAGCTCCAGCTCAAACTCCAGATCCAGCTCCAGATCCAGCTCCAGCTCAAGCTCCAGCTCCAACTATAGCTAAAACTCCGGCTCCAGTTTCAGACGGAAGACTTGTGGCTAAGTAGTAAGTGTGCCGGCAAAACAACTTTGTAAGCTTGGCGCGTGGTCGGTGGCTGTCTGGCGGAGGACCGGCCTGGCTCGTTCCGACAGCTCAGTTGGTGGAGCGCTGGCATTTACACAGCGCTGGTCTTCCACACAGCGCGGGGCTGGGGCGATGGCGCACGCTCGTGCTAAGACCCAGACCGGGACGGTAAGTCGTGCTGATCAAGTTTAAAGCTCGCAAACAACCGTGTCGGAACATTAATCGGATGGATATGGGCGTAGATTGACTTTGCCACAGGGGCACATTCATCAAGTATGTGAAGCTCAACATGACGTCAATGACGTTACTTGGGAAGGATCGACTTAAAGTCCTGCTCGTTTACGCCCCCGCCCCCTTACCCAAAATCAGTGGTGACGCCAATCTAGGTTTTGGCATTCAGAACATTATCCTCTCCAAAAAACTATCCTAACATTTTTCTCATTTGAAGGTCATGCCAGACCTGTCTTGCCACACCAGGCCTGGGCAAGACAAGACTAGATATAGCCACGAGCTCAGACCAGTCTACACCAGACCAGATTCGGCCAGTCCAAACTAGACCAACCTAAACCAGACCAGACTGCACCAGACCAGACCCGGCCAGTCCAGACTGGACCAACCTAAACCAGACCAGACCAGTCTAGACCAGACCAGACCCGGCCAGTCCAGACTGGACCAACCTAAACCAGACCAGACCAGCCTACACCAGACCAGACCCGGCCAGTCCGAACTGGACCAACCTAAACCAGACCAGACCAGCCTAGACCAGACCAGACCCGGCCAGTCCAGACTGGACCAACCTAAACCAGACCAGACCAGTCTAGACCAGACCAGACCCGGCCAGTCCAGACTGGACCAACCTAAACTAGACCAGACCAGTCTAGACCAGCTCAGACCGGAACAACCCAGACTGAGACAGCCCGGACCGGGCCAGCCCAGATCGGACTAACCTAAACCAGACCGAGCCAGCCTAGACCAGCCTGATCGGCCGAGACCTGCTACAGCAAGAGTGGGGAGGAGGCGGTTGTGGTTGGTCAGCGACAGAGCAGGGAGGAGGCGGTTGTAGGCCGGCAGTCGGCAGTCGGTGGTTGGTCAGCGACAGAGCGGGGAGGAGGCGGTTTGCGTTTTTTTAAGGGAGAGGCGGTTGTAGGCCGGCAGTCGGTGGTTGGTCAGCAACAGAGCGGGGAGGAGGCGGTTGTAGGCCGGCAGTCGGGAGTTGTAGTTTGTCAGCGACAGAGCGGGGAGGAGGCGGTTGTAGGCCGGCAGTCGGCAGTCGGTGGTTGGTCAGCGACAGAGCGGGGAGGAGGCGGTTGTAGGCCGGCAGTCGGTGGTTGTGGTTGGTCAGCGACAGAGCGGGGAGGAGGCGGTTGTAGACCGGCAGTCGGTGGTTGGTCAGCAACAGAGCGGGGAGGAGGCGGTTGTAGACCGGCAGTCGGCAGTTGTAGTTTGTCAGCGACAGAGCGGGGATGAGGCGGTTGTGGGCCGGCAGTCGGTGGTTGGTCAGCGACAGAGCGGGGAGGAGGCGGTTGTAGGCCGGCAGTCGGCGGTTGTAGTTTGTCAGCGACAGAGCGGGGATGAGGCGGTTGTGGGCCGGCAGTCGGTGGTTGGTCAGCGACAGAGCGGGGAGGAGGCGGCTGTAGTCCGGCAGTCGGCGGGTGTGGTTGGTCAGCGACAGAGCGGGGATGAGGCGGTTGTGGGCCGGCAGTCGGTGGTTGGTCAGCGACAGAGCGGGGAGGAGGCGGTTGTAGGCCGGCAGTCGGCAGTCGGTGGTTGGTCAGCGACAGAGCGGGGAGGAGGCGGTTGTAGGCCGGCAGTCGGCGGTTGTAGTTTGTCAGCGATAGAGCGGGGAGGAGGCGGTTGTAGGCCGGCAGCGGGCGGCCGCCACGCCCTCCACTGAGTTTCTCCATGATGTCACCATGCGGCGGCACCGTTGCAGCTTTCCAACCTGCCGACTGGAGGGAACACTGCGCCGGCGCCGGCAGTGGCCAGCCGCGCCCTGTGCCGGCTCAGCCGCGCCGAGAGGGGTCGGCCGCCCCGAGGCACAACCTGAGGGGTCACCACAGCCGGGCTGGCAATCTGAGCCAACAGTCATGAGCGGTCCATGGGCTGTTAAGTCATAGACCACGCCTTAGGGAAGCAAGGGCTGGCCACAATTATCTGACATCGTGCAGTCCGTGGAGAGGCCGCGACTCAGGTCAGCCCTGGGGCAACGTCGATGGGCGGAGACCTGATCAAACAAATGGATGGAGCATTAACGAAATGTAATGTGGTTGTGTTCACTGAAATCGAAAGTGAACATTAGAAGTAATTGGCATTTGAATTACTGGCCTCATGTCATCATGCAACACGAATGTAAAATTATAGCACTGTTGCGCACGCTGTGAATTACTTGTCCCACCTTCCAGTGAATGGGCAAGGAGGATCTCCGGAGCCCGTCAATGCTTTGCAAATGACCTGGTTTGAGCTGCTGGTGCACTCATCAACTATGGAACTATGCTGTGACTATCGCCGAAGGCAGCCAGGAGCAGTGAGGCAGTAGGCAGACGTCCGCACCACGCCACCTAGACGGCGATTCTGTATTGAAGCACGTGCAGTGTTGCAGGCGTCGTACTTCCCCACCGGCGACTGGCAGGTCGTGCACGAAGGTCACCACAGAGGAAGGCTGCAGCCTGCGCCGGAGGGTGTACAACACGAGGTGTGACTCCAGCAGAGTAACAGGGACGTTTCTGCTATACAGGGGCGTGGAGTAATCCCAGAGTGGGGAAGGAGGGGGCGGGGAAGTCGCTTCCTGCCATGCTTAGCTCATACCATGCATCAGTCAACAGGTTCCTTTCGAACCGCAACGCGAAGTCTCTGGTGGCACCAGTTCCTTATGGCACTGCCACCTTTCATGGTCGCCGGTGTCCCCCGACCCCGTCGCCTGCCACCAGTTCTTTACGCCACCGCTGCCTCAGTCGGTCGCCGATGGCCGCCCCCCTGACCCGGTCGCCTGGTTCCGCCCGTGGTCAGGGCACACCCGTGACTGGCACGTGCCGCCGGTCACGTGTCCCGGCAACATCTGCACGTTGCAATAGGCAGCGTTGCAACAGCGAGTCGGTTATTGCACAGTTGCAGGTATGGGATGGATAAACAGCGACGCGTCCGGCCGGCGGGCTCTGTCGTCTGCGTGACGTCACGGGCTTGTTGATCGGCCGTTTTGGCTGCCTCTCCCCCACCACTTCTGCTGTGGACTACCCGCAGTTCATCTTGGCCAGCAATAAACCAATCCTCTTAGTGCTGGTTCGTCCACATAATAATTATATGGTCGGATGTAAATTTCAAGCACAATGATCCAGCGTTACTTGCTGATGAGTAAGGACACATGTAGTTTAGCCACCTTGGGGCATAAGCACACGCTTTTGTTACATTACAGCAGCACTACGTGTAAAAAGCCCATGAGCTTAGCCCAGTGTCACCGGCATTGATCACCACGATATGTCACAATGGCATCCTAGCTGCGGTGTAGTGCGTGTTTCTATCCCCATGTCCATGAGCACGACAAAATACATGCTTCTTAGAAGTGTCAGTAGCAAATATTGCAGGTGTGTCAGAGTAGAAAATTGGATGCAAAATTGTATAAAGGATAAAAATGAAACAACCAAACAGCATAAAAATTGTGATGTGTGTGACCGAGTGGTGAAATGGCCTGGCCCACCCTCTGGCGGGAGTTATGTCGGAGTCGTGGGTTCAAATCCACACGCCTCCGGGACTGTGTGTCAGATAAGCTCGCACGGCCGGTAAGACTCCGACAAGCATTGCTTTGGTGGTAATATGCCAATCAGCAATCCTCCTGAGTTTCCGACCGAGTGGGGATGAACTCTCGTATTTACTTAGTAGCGGCCTATCGGGGATGCGGTGCTGTTTTTAGTCAGTCGGCAATCCAGGCAGTAGATGAACTGGTCGACATGAGGACATGAAGACATAAAGCCATAAAGACATGAAATCACAACAGTCACAGTTCGGAAGCGTTCTGTGTGTTCGGCATTGTGGTAGCGAAGCGTTTGCCAGCCTCCGACCAGCCGTGGTAAACTGCGCAACCATAGCCTCCGACCAGCCGGGGTGAACTGCGCGACCATAGCCTCCGACCAGTCGGGGTGAACTGAGCAACCATGACCTCCAACCAGTCGGGTGAACTGCGCGACCATAGCCTCCGACCAGCCGGGGTGAACTGCGCGACCATAGCCTCCGACCAGCCGTGGTGAACTGCGCGACCATAGCCTCCGACCAGCCGTGGTGAACTGCACGACCATAGCCTCCGACCAGCCGGGGTGAACTGCGCGACCATAGCCTCCGACCAGTCGGGGTGAACTGCGCGACCATAGTCACATATCATGTGTCCCCAAAAAGCAGGCATCAGAGCGTATGGAACACTACTTGGTGTCCCATGCGCTATTTCCACATGTGCAGTGTCCTAAGAACATGAATAATGAAGTCACATGAAGGTTGTGAAATGATGTTTCCGGGCACAGCCTACGTGCACCGTGGCAGCAAAGAGTGGCTTGCAATAGGTGTTCGAATGTGCGTCCATGTAAATGATGTTCTGCATGTGGAAAAAAAGTATGTATGCACCTCTTGCTGTAATGTTTGCATGGTCGAATATAGTCAGACAGCATCGTTGTCATGTTTGATAACATTCAGTACGTGTTGTAAGTAACCACCATATTCTGAAGTAAAATTACGCCGTAACACGGAAATAGGCTGCGACACTATGGTGATCATAAAATGTTCAACCCTCGTTAAGGAAACTACAAGAGCTGCATTGTAGAGCTGCAATTGTGTAAATTGGAAAAGCAAGTTCTCATCATCGTGTATTTCGTTGTTCTATCCCATCGTTATTCTACTTTGCACTGCTTAGTGCAGTGCAGGAATGTGCAATCATGTGCAATATGCAGGGAGTGCCAAAAACGTGAACAATGAAACCAGAGGAAGGTTGTGAAAATGTTCATGTCTTCCGGGGCACGCTATGCATACCGTGACGAAAATGCGTGCGTTTGCATTACGATAGGAATTCGACTGTACGTCCATGTAAGTTATGCATACAGGGAGAATTAAAGCATAATTGTACTTCTTGCTGTGAGCTCAAGCAAGGTTGAACATGGTCAGATATTTCGATTACCAGACCACCGGGTGTTCCGAAGTAAAATTACGGCGTCACACGCAGATAAGCCTATGGATGACCTATCGATAATGGGTGACGTTGAGCTTAGCGAAGTTTATTAAGGCAAACTATAAGACTTACAGCAATAGGTTTTAAATATTTGTGTTAAGCAAACGTTTTTATATCACCGGTTTGTATTCCATTGTTCGATCCCCCCCCGTAGGTGTCCAATGGGAGAAAACTTACTCGAAATCCCTCCGTTCCAAAAATCTGAAAATCATAGAAAGCCATGGAAATCGGACGCCTATATGGGATATTTAAAGGCAAAGCGCATTTTTGATATATGGCAGCCAAATCATGCCCGTTTGTATTTCTGCCGTCAAATTTATCAATTTTGAATGGGCTAGGGCTCACAGTAGGTCACGACGTCGAACGTAAGAAATGTTGATATTTTATCACGGATATATTGTGTTTAATCATTTTTCTTCTCACAGATGCATAAAATGTCACACTTCCTCTTCATTATCGATGAGATATCTATCGCCCAAGATACCCTTTTTGTATGACCTCAAAATACTGCCGGAGGCTATAACTTCGAAACCGTTAGTCGGATCGGGTTAAAGCTTGTTCAGGCGTGTTCAGAATATAAGACTACACCTGTGCACAAGTTTTGGTTAAAATACAAATTTAGGGGATGTAAAATTTGAAAATATTTGGTCGATCTGTCGTGGAACGTGCGTTTGCGATCGAACGATCTGTCGATCTGTCGATCTGTCGATCTGTGCGTTTGTGTTTCCAATGAGTTTCCTCGTGTTTGTTTTAAAAAGTAAACCATCCCACAGAGCACGCAAAAACAAATCCATTTCGATGCCTAAAACAGTTATTGCTAGGGCCTGCGCTCCGCAAACGGGAAGGGGAAGGACTATGACAATGGAGAATATCATCACCAATAGTTTTTGTTTTCTGCATTACGTCTACGAGTGCCCTGCATGAAAAAAAAATTGCCAAGAAAATCCAACGACAAACCGTGAAGACAAAATCTGGCCGCATTCATGAGCAAGATGTTGCTTAAAAATAATGAGGCCCGTCTGGAAGAGTCTTGTTGCCATAGCAGTCTGCGGTGGACTCGCTGGTGACTGCCATGCATAGCACATGTCCGCTAAGTTGCACATAGGCTCACTTGGAAGGAGGGCTCGCATCATGCAGATTGCTGAAGCATCGACTCCCGGAAACTCCTATGCATCGGATGGCTAAGTGATGCAAAAAAGCAACAGCATCCGGTACTAGACGAATATATGGAACACGTACAAGGTGCCGATTAAAACAGAAGTAAACCATACAGGAATGCGTTTTATGCAGCAATACAATGGGAACATGAGAATATTGAACGAGTCAATTATGTTTTGTCACCAGTTCTTTGGAATTTTGACACGCGTCAGCACGCCCGTTGTTTCGATACTAATAGTAGCTCGAAAGAAAGCATAGAGATTTATTCTTTCTGCTTCGATTTTCCCAGCACAGAGACACAAAAGCCAGTGTTGAGATGTTCGACATTGATGTGAGCCATCGTGAAATTTTGCGCTGTAATCTTCAGCCATCTTTTGAGGTGCAGTTCTCCCTGGAGATATGCGACACTTTCTTAGGCTGTCACATTCGGTGCTTTCAACATTCAGCAAACGATGCAATCGAGAAACAGGCAGCCTAGAAAAATGGACGACACGTTTCTGAGCTTCGCCCAGCCAAGTATACAAGGACTTTATGCCGCTTACTTATGTGTCACTCCGGTCCCCGCTTGTTCCGCATCGACTTCAATATGAGAGGTTTCAATAGCAATGACCTTGCTGAGACTCATTGGTAAACACCGTTCTCTTCTGAAGTGATGCCTTCCCAGTGGCTCGACGTATTCAAACATCAACGGCGGACAGCTGATTTCCTTGGCAGACAACCGATTTCCTTGAAGTGAAGTAGCCATTAAAGTCGCGTAGCATTATTTGCATGCAGCTCTAGTAATAGCTGTCTCTTCGTGTGGAAGTAGCCTGTCGCTCAAAATTATCTGATCAATAAAGTCACAGGTGTCATATCCCAATCACTGCCGATATGCTCAAATGATCGAACGTTCGAGTCACCCTCAGACTGTCAACAGCTCCCAGACTGTCAACAGCTTCCAGATTGTCAACAGCTCCCAGCCACCCCCAGACTGTCAACAGCTCCCAGACTGTCAACAGCTTCCAGACTGTCAACAGCTCCCAGCCACTCTCCAGACTGTTAACAGCTTCCAGACTGTCGACAGCTCCCAAACTGTCAACAGCTCCCAAACTGCCAACAGCTCCCAGACCAGTCAACAGACTCTCAACCACCATCCAGACGGTCAGCAGACTCCCAGACCAGTCAACAGCTCCCAGACTGTCAACAGATCCCAAACCGTCGACAGCTTCCCGACTGACAACAGACTCCCAGACTGCCAACAGGTCTCCGACCGTCAACAGACTCCCAGACTGTCAACTGCTTCCCGACTGTCAACAGACTTCCAGACTGTCAACAGATCTCCGACTGTCAACGGACTCCCAGACTGTCAAAAGATATCCGACTGTCAGCACAATCCCAGACCAGTCAACAGCTCCCAAACTGCTAACAGCTGCCAAACTGTCAACAGTTTCCAGACTGTCAACAGCTCCCAGCCACCCCCAGACTGTCAACAGTGCAAATACTGTTAACAGCTCCCAGACCATAGCACCATTCTCACGAACTCTCCGCCACCATCCAGACTGGCAACAGACTCCCGGACCAGTCACCAGACTCCCGGATTGTCAACAGACTCCTAGACCAGTCAACAGACTCCCCGACTGTCAACAGCTCTCCGACTGTCAACAGACTCCCAGACTGTCAACATACTCTCAGACTGTCAACAGACTCCCAGACTGTCAACAGTTCCCCGACTGTCAACAGCTCCCAGACTATTCAGCAGCTCCCAGCCACCCTGCAGGCTGTCAACAGCTCCCAGACTATTCAGCAGTTCCCGGCCACCCTGCAGGCTGTCAACAGCTCCCAGACTATTCAGCAGCTCCCAGCCACCCTGCAGGCTGTCAACAGCTCCCAGACTATTCAGCAGTTCCCGGCCACCCTGCAGGCTGTCAACAGCTCCCAGACTATTCAGCAGCTCCCGGCCACCCTGCAGGCTGTCAACAGCTCCTAGACTATTCAGCAGCTCCCGGCCACCCTGCAGGCTGTCAACAGCTCCTAGACTATTCAGCAGCTCCCGGCCACCCTGCAGGCTGTCAACAGCTCCCAGACGACACGTGCAGCACAAACACGTCGCTCACCGATCAGTCGCCTCTGGGCGCCGTGCCACCGACGTCACGTGGTCTGAGACGCCTCCGACGTCACGTGATCTGAGACGCCACCGACGTCACGTGATCTGAGACGCCACCGACGTCACGTCACGTGGTCTGAGACGCCACCGACGTCACGTGGTCTGAGACGCCACCGATGTCACGTGGTCTGAGACGTCACCGACGTCACGTGATCTGAGACGCCACCGACGTCACGTCACGTGGTCTGAGACGACACCGACGTCACGTGATCTGAGACGACACCGACGTCACGTGGTCTGAGACGCCACCGACGTCACGTGATCTGAGACGCCACCGACGTCACGTGATCTGAGACGACACCGACGTCACGTGATCTGAGACGCCACCGACGTCACATGGTCTGAGACGCCACCGACGTCACGTGATCTGAGACGCTGGTGGTGACGAGTCAGGGACACTCCAGGCCAGAGTTGCCACTTTTTTGCACGGCGCCACAGCACGGCAATACGGAAAATGGCACGCGTGCTATTTGTTGTGCCAAATCAGAATTTTCCGTTTTAGTGCCGGATTATCACTAAGGACAAATTCACAGTATATATATATATATATATATATATATATATATATATATATATATATATATATATATATATAATTGGCTTAATGCTAAACCCAGGGTTTCGATATGGCCAGTTCAAAAGGTTCAAGTAAAGATATACGGAATAACCTTGAAATGTAGAGATTGTGCCAACTTAGTAATGGTATGGAATGGTTTGCTGCTCTCCCTTGTTTGTCGTCTTCATTAAGATTCTCCTCCTTTTCAACATGACCCGTTTTCTTTTGTCGTGTCTTTCAGCGTGCTATCATCCAGCTTACTGTGCCACGTGCCTTACCGTCTCAGAATTTGCTGTACACATGCTATGTCCCGTGCCAGTTTTTAGAACCAAGTGACAACTCTACTCTGGATGCAAAGCTTCTTGGATCGTCAGGTTGCTATCGTATGGCAGGTGGAGGGGCGAAACTTCTTGGAGCGCCAGGTTGCTATCATTTTTTTTATTATTATTATTTTTTTTAAAATAAATTTGATCCGAGTTATTGCTGGGGTGGCTTTATGAACCAGGGTTCTATTGCTAAGCAGAGCTTGTTGCATGAACCCTGGCCGCACCACCCGATCCATGAATTCCAGTTCAACGGCATAATTTTGACCGAAAGTTTAACGTGCCGTCAATGCACCGACACGGCCACCCGGTAGCTCGTCCCCGGCCTTATCGGGCCAGCTGCCAACTGACCCTCCCAGCCGGGGGCTAAATGCGAGCGCGTGAAGCGACTCGAACCCTGTGTTGCCAAGACAGGGGAGACCAGTGCAGGCCAGCGTTCTAACCAACTGAGCTACCGGGGCGGTAGCTCAGTGGAGGAGTTAAACTTAACTTTTTTTTCGCAACGATGTGAGTGTACTTCTACCCAAACTGACTTCTGGTGCGATGAAGTGGACATCCAAGTATAGTCTATCGCGGTGGGAGTATGGTAACCTGTTCCAACTGCATTGTCAAGCAACTATATCAGGACGTCCGAAAGGTATGTGTGGTTAGGTAGGTGTTGGTCAGTGACTGAAATGCATTGCTCCCATGAAACGCACATACATTATTTGCTTCATATTTCTACAACAGTGTGCGGAAGGCATAGCCGCACTACTCCACCCCTCCACTCCCTGTTGCCATGTTGCCTGTTGCCATGTTGCCATATACTCTGAGGTGTCAAAATATGCCGAGACAACGAGCTTTCCTCGTGCCATCTGTTTGTCGGTGACGTGCCGAATGGCCACCGCCAGCCGTGTTGTCAGTTGTCTGACCTCAGGCGCCACTGGTCGGCACCTGGCCGCCGCCTCAGGCTCTCCTCTCCTGTCTGGCGGCCGCCTCAGTCTACACTTTCCTGGCCGGGGCCGGTTGTGGTGAAACAGAGCCGATGCCCGTCGGCGGTGATATCCAGGTCAGCCAGCCAGCCCAGTGCAGTTATTCGCCCGACAGAATGCGAAGATGGACACTGGAATCATCGGATTGTCGGCCAAGGCGGTGATGACTGGATCGGGTGCAGGGACGTCATGGCATGGCATGCCATGACATGACATGGCATGACATGGCATGGCATCTCGGATTGTCGGCCAAGGCGGTGATGACTGGATCGGGTGTAGGGACGGCATGACATGGCATGACATGGCATGACATGGCATCTCGGATTGTCGGCCAAGGCGGTGATGACTGGATCGGGTGCAGGGACGTCATGACATGGCATGACATGGCATGACATGGCATCTCGGATTGTCGGCCAAGGCGGTGATGACTGGATCGGGTGCAGGGACGGCATGACATGGCATGCCATGACATGACATGGCATGACATGACATGGCATGACATGGCATCTCGGATTGTCGGCCAAGGCGGTGATGACTGGATCGGGTGCAGGGACGTCATGACATGGCATGACATGGCATGTCATGACATGGCATGCAGAATCATTAAGCATGCAGAGTAATTATACGTTCGATGTCCGCGTGGCCGTCAGCTTAGCAATTCTATGATGTATTTCAGTTGAAATGAGGCACGCATTGGGAGGTTCAGTACTAGTAGATAATGGTGTAAACACATGGACTCTGTCATGTAAAAAGTGAATTATTGGTAATTATGAGTCCTTTTTGTCAATTCAACGTTTACATGCGTAACATTCAGAGGCGCAGCCAAGGAGGCACCCCTCCCCTTAGCATAAAATACACCAGATGAAGTGATACATTTTGAGATTTCCACGACACAAAATCCTAAGTTTTCGCCACCCTTCGCGCGCCGGAAGCTTTCTGCGTTTCGTGACATTTTTTTGTGTCGGGCCCCCTCATGAAAGTCCTAGCTGCGCTACTGGTAACATTAGATGAGCTGCACGACAAAAATAGTATGCGGTCTATTTATGGCACTCTCCTCGGTAATCGGCTTGCACATGCAAGCTGCATCACTTCGTGCAGATTATAAAAAATGAGTACAATCCAAGAAAGCATCAGCATGCCAAACATGCATGCTCGCTCGCAAAAATCCGCAGCTCAGCAGCAAGTTCAGTCTCATCCGCAGCGGAAGGCACTTCCACGCCAGAATCCATTCGGCACACTTCCAAGGCTCTTATCCATCGTCTTCCCGCAGATCATCCGCGAGTTTGGGCTACACAAAACCGGAACACCCAGAGTCATGTGATCCTTGAGGCCTCAATCCGTGAAACGTGCGCCTCATCAACTTCGGCTTCATTTACTGCGCTGCAGATTCCACAGGCCGAACAGAATAGTTGCACGGACCGGACCGGACAAACAGAAATCCGAGGGGTGCGGCACATCAGGTTCCGGTGAACGTGAGTCTGAACGTATCGGAAGTCCGGCCTGCCAGAGCTCGGTGCCGAGATCCCGGATACCACGACGTCCGGCAGATCAGAGTTCAATCGCCGGGAGTCCGAACGTCTCGGGAGTGGAGCCTGCCAGAGCTCGGTGCCGTGATCCCGGATACCACGACGTCCGGCAGATCAGAGTTCAATCGCCGGGAGTCCGAACGTCTCGGGAGTGGAGCCTGCCAGAGCCCGGTGCCGAGATCCCGGATACCACGACGTCCGGCAGATCAGAGTTCAGCCGCCGGGAGTCTGAACGTCTCGGGAGTGGAGCCTGCCAGAGCTCGGTGCCGAGATCCCGGATACCACGACGTATGGCTGGTCAGAGTTCAGCCGCCGGGAGTCCGGTTTCCGACACACGCTGCGGTCGCCCCGCTACAGTTGTGTGTCGAAAGTGAAACCCAGGAGGCACGCGTCGACGGAACCAACAGCGGGCCGCCACCTGTGGAAGCAGCGCCTTGTGGTGGGGGGGGAGGAACTGCGCCCCGCGACTCGCGTCACTCTTGCTTTCAGTGCTTTCTCGACGGAAGGAAGTGGGTGTGCGTGCGAAGGACGCTGTCCGTAATCGATTGCGGGAGCGTGCGGAGAGCGATTATGAAGCTAGTCTGAGGCGGGGATGGGCAGTCTGCAGAAAATGGGAATGAGGAGAGTGCACAAGAGTGATCATTTAACGTGTGCTGATACTGGGTTGGGTATAGGTATGGGGGCAAGCGAGAAGTAGTGTGCGGCCTTGTATATGAAGGAAGTGTGCCAATGTGGATGGCATGTCGTGGTTGCTCAAGATATTTGCGTGTCGGTGCAAATTGCTGAAGGTTAGGACGGTGCCTGACAATCGGCTCGATAGGTCGAAGGTAAACCAAAGGGTGTATGCTACTTAGCAGCAGGTGTGGTTCTCTTCTACAGTCCCAAGAAGTGTGTGTGTGTGTGTGTGTGTGTGTGTGTGCTACCACGGCTTCCATTAGGCATGGATGAAACGTCTGGTACTAGTGGATTGTGGTCAAGTGCTCCTTTGGGCGGTAAATTTACTTCAGATTTGTTTGATGAAGGCACCACAGAAACGCCATATTTTAACACCCCACAGTCAGACCTATTATCTGGTGAATTATTCAGTGAATTGAAATGAAGGAAATAATTAATCACCTTCCCGTCATAAATGTGACAACTGGTACATGATTCCCCGTGGGCCAGTTGTCAGCATTATCCTAGCGTCACACCATCAAATCGTTACAACTACATAGAACACAGATTCACTGGGTGATGTCGACCGACGTGGTATCAAACTCAGAATTAAAAAGAACTGCAAGGACGCAATCAGTTTCAGAGATGGTCAAGCAGCCAGCTGGCGAACACTTCTGTCGCTCACCTCATGAGTGACTAAGCAGCCAGCTGGCGAACACTTCTGTCGCTCACCTCATGAGTGACTAAGCGGCCAGCTGGCGAACACTTCTGTCGCTCACCTCATGAGTGACTAAGCGGCCAGCTGGCGAACACTTCTGTCGCTCACCTCATGAGTGACTAAGCGGCCAGCTGGCGAACACTTCTGTCGCTCACCTCATGAGTGACTAAGCGGCCAGCTGGCGAACACTTCTGTCGCTCACCTCATGAGTGACTAAGCGGCCAGCTGGCGAACACTTCTGTCGCTCACCTCATGAGTGACTAAGCGGCCAGCTGGCGAACACTTCTGTCGCTCAGTTTATGAGTGACTAAGCAGCCAGGTAGTAAGCACTTCTGTCGCTCAGTGCATTTGATTTTGGAAAGGGGAACATGCTGACACCGCTTCCTCAGTTGTCGACCTTAATGGCCAATGCACCTTTGAATGAACATTTAATGGTGGCTGTTAACGGACAATCATTGCGGCATCACGGGCTCGTGTGAAAATGAAAACGACGGCACTGTCTGGAACGTTTTTCTCCAAAGTCGTTTCGAACATTCAATGAGCAATAAAATCACCCAACCATGATCAAGTTGCCATCCTTTCAATTCCAGTGGCGCGCATAAAGTGATTATGGTTGTGCAATGATGATGTGAAAAAAGTACCACCCATTTCCGCACACCTATCAGTCTGGCGTACTGCGCACATCTTTTGCATTTCATAACCATCGATACAGATTTAGGGCGCATGATTTCAAGCAATGTCGAGTAGTGGTAGGCAAGCGAGTCATGAAAAACTGAAATCCCGCCAATTTTTTTTAAGGTCAAATATATTAGGTAAGATGTGAAGTTCTAGTTAGACTTGGTACAATCGGAAAAATTCGGTCGAGTTCAGGCGATAAAATAAGTGGCGAGTGGGTGAAAACTGCTCTCGTGCTACTCAGCCTTATATCTCAAGAAAATAGTTATGCTACAACGACAGCTTTTAGTCTCTATTCGAGTAGACACACAATGTATACTTTGACGAAATTTCTGCTTGTATTTGGCTAGTATGTCAAACACCTACAACCCGTCGAAGCCAAGAGACTAGCTTCTCAGTCCATCGATCGTCCATGACAGGTCACATCTTACGTCATGTGTTGGCAGCTGAGAGGGTCTGCGGTGCTCAGGGTACTCGCTGCCAGTCGAGGGGCCATTAGGTGTCCTGCTAAGTGCACGTCTGGCAGCTGAGAGGGTCTAGGAGGTTCAATGATTTCATGTAGCCTTGAATTATTGCTACACCTTTGTAGATAAAATAATAGCTACTTCGATAGGTATGTTCGCTCAGTTAGGCTAGCTTCCCGGAAGTTCTCGTCAGATCAGTCGATAAGTATGGCAAATGTAAGGTGCGACAGACATGTTAACTGTTCGTATTAGCAATGGATTCGTATTAACATCAAAGCAACCATAAAATTTGCCTTCGCCTTATAATATATAATTGTATGATGCATGTCAGCGCAGGAGCGTGAGACAGTTTAAATGCTATCTCCTCCAAAAGCCTCAAATGCCATATTGCTTGGCCTCAATTAAGGTGGCTTAGCTCACCTTCCTCGTTAGCATTTAGACGCTGCATATCTAATTACTCTAACAACACAGACGAACCCCAAACTAGTCGCTAAATCGCCCCTATATATTAGATTAGGTTCCATCACAGGGAGTGTGTGGCAGATGTATTATTATATATTCCTGACTGGTTTGTTTGGGGGGGGGGGAAGGTGGACCATTTGCGACCATCTACTATTACGTCACGCTAAAACGGTGGAGGATCTATTTACCATTACATTTACGGTCGTTGCATGGGGAAATTTGACCCAAAAACCGCAATACCCTCAGCCGTTTTAACGTGACGAAGCCCTTGTTACCACGCTCCAGTTACCCAACCATCATTGTTGCCGCCCAATTGGCTCGTCCAATCCGGACATCGCCACGCAGTTCCCATCCAATTCTGCCGCTGTCTGGCGTCACCCCAGCTGCCGGGAATGCACCACCGCACAGGGACGCACTGAACCCAATCCCGGCTTTAGTGAGACTCTGCCCCCGGGCACTCTGGCCTCTGTCGCGTCGGCCAATTTGTATGCCAGTGGGTCAGTGAGCGCCGTCGCCGGCCCGCACTCAGCTGGCGCTACCAGCTGACCCCGACGCCGAGCTGGTCGCCTAGCAACGCTGAGCAAGCCATATAGGCCCGGCACGAACAACGATATGCCGGTGTGGATGTCGCATGCATTCGTAGTACGAACAGTGCACTGATGCATTGCAACTAGCGGACTTGCGTAGTATCAGTAGTATACTGGCGTAGTAAAAGCGGTGCACGGCGTAGTAAAAGTAGTATATTGCCATATTATAGGATTGCGCTGGCATAGGACACGTGATATGCTAGCGTTTTACTCATGAGGAGCTGACATGCGAGTAGTGGCCATAGCGACTGCTGAAAGTGGGTGTGGGTGGGCGAAATAAAACCATACAGTTTTTCACATCTCTGATATCACGCCTATGCTCTAAGCCAAATGCCCGAGTTTACACCCTAGTACCCTATTGGTACCATGTTTCCTGACATTTGAAGAATAAAATAGATATAAAACCCACAACATGCTCTCAATCTCTCTTCACGACGGAAGTGTTATACACAAATACCGTGGTTTCGCATGCGATAGGATGAGCGATAACGATAAACGATAATTATCGCTGTTAGTAATCGGTTATCGTTATCGTTTTGCTATTTCAATTATCGCTCTCCACTATGAGTTCAAATTATGAACGATAACGATAAATGTAAACGGGATGGGGAAATGGAGATCGACGTGTATGCCGCGGAGGTGTGTGGACCTGTTGCCATCTGCTAGTGTACAGATCGTCGACGGCCGACGGGTGGTATAAATTTGCGCGGCGGGCCGGGGGTCGTGGGGGTCCCTCCCGCATATCTGGCAACTATCAATCTTGGTTAAATAAGCCTTTTTAGTCATCGTCATTGAGATAATTGGATTATTTCTTTTTGAAATGCATTCTGTACTCGTGTAGAACTTGAATAACATGTGTTTTGATTGGGCTTATTTTAAAAACCTTAGAACTGGCATTGTTCTCACCCGCATTCTGGACTATGATATTTCAGTTAATATTGCCTATTTCAGTTATCTATTGGATATTTTATTATTTTTATGTTTGAAATAAAATTGTTTATCGTATAAGAATTTGAATAGATTTTGTAGTTATTGATTGGGCTTTTTTAAACCTTTAAGAACTGGTGGGACGATGGACATCGGTTTGTAAGATATTCCTCGCGCCGCAAACAGACGACGTTACGCATGACGTACGGGGTTTATGAGTGGTTGCGTGATATATTCTCTGCCGGTTGTGGTACTACGGGTGACAGAATATATGTACTTCCCTGTGTAGGTTGTCTTGGACATTGGGAATATTGGGATATACATAGTGGTCCTTTGGATGTGTTAAGTGCCTTTTGGTTGTGCTGGGCCGATGTCTCAGCACCGACCATTCCAAAGGGCGGACTGAATGCGTCCGGCGCTGGTGCAGGGCCGCTGGTGTACTGCGCTTTGGGCGCTTGGTCATCTTGGTGGTCGGAATAGTGCCCTCGGACGGGTGCATGGCGCTGGGGTTTGCATGGTGCCGGTTGCACACCGCATCTGTAGCGTCCATTTGTAAACACTATGTATTTGTACTCTGTTTTGGCCTTGATTTTGACGTGAAATGGTCGGGCGGACTCCGTGCCACTGAAAATCGCGTATATTCTGGACGTTATCGCTGTTAAAAAAAAATTATCGTTTGTTTTATGCTATCGCTGTTAATTTTGTGAAAATTTTATGTTTTGTTTTGTTTCGAACCTTTTGTTTTATGTTGCGGTGAAAATTGTTCGCTGACAAATACTAAGATGCACGAATATGTAGGTGCGTGTCAGTGTTTTTATCCCTCTGGGTTAGTTGTTCAATCAAGCATCATTGCATTCTGTTGGGGAAAAAAATCCCCAGCATTACCAAAATGCAGCAACAGTTCCTAGGTTTAACCTTTGCGAACAATATTACAGCAAGATTATGTTCCATGCATTCTGTCTTGGATAGGCGAATGCATTTACAAAAACAGCAATCCACCTTCAATGCTGTTTCAGTCTCACTCATTTAATGCAGATTACGCGTGGGCCCATTTCCACCGATACCGAATAATTTCGCTCCGAGAGTTGTTTCCATAATTGGGCTTCAGATTCTGCACGTGAGAGTGGCACACATTCGAAACATGCGACCGCCACGGGCGTATCCAGGAATTGTCATGGGGACACTTGTCTGGAGAGGCGCCACTCTGAAAGGACCGCCACGGGCGTATCCAGGAATTGTCATGGGGACACTTGTCTGGAGAGGCGCCACTCTGAAAGCACCGGAAGGGGTGCCTTCGGCTGAAAATCCGTTGAGCGCGGAGTGTGGTGCACTCGATCATGCTGAGTGTACGCCTCTTCCGCTCAGGTGGGCGCCTTTTCCTTCCACGGGGTGCCTATTCTTCTCCGAGCGGCGTCTCTGGCTGAAAAATCCGTTTGGGGTGAGGGGTGCAATTGAGCTATCCCCGAGGGGCAACTTTTTTCCAGCCGGAGGGGCGCCACCTTTCATTGGGTGGGGCACTCAGTGCCCCTCCCCTGCATGCGTCCATGGCCGTCATTACTGCGATTTTCCATGCTCTTGTTGTGAGTACTAACGCCCTGACAACTTGAAGATGGCCATGCTCTTGTCGTGAGTAGTAACGCCTCGACCACCTGGAGCACCTCAGAGTGCCATAGTTGTATCGGCGGCCCAGATACTTCTTGTGCTGCTGAACAGTACTTACAACGGCTTGTAGAGCTTAAAGGTGCTGTCCGACCTTCTCACTTAGCAACATTTCAGGCTCTCTGATGTGGAACCGAGGCGCACGCCTTGTAATTGTGAGTTAGCAATATTCATAGCGATGTTTAGAAAAGACACAGGAACAACATATTTCATCTAGCTGTACTTTGTACTTTACCTGGACCATGAAGAAGCATCATGTAGTATTGCCAGCTACCAGTACTTGGCATTAACGATTGAGTATTTTCACGGCCTTGGTGCGATTGTGACGTCACGCGGCGCATGGGGGCATCAAGGACGGAGTCGTGAAAATGAGAAAGATAAGCGATGCCCCGGTCTACTACAGGCCAACGGAAGATCCAACAATTAGTGCTACGAGCTACGAGCTACGGTCTACGAGCGACCTACATTCCGTCTCGTGTATCCTCAGGCCAACCGCCACTGCCCCACAATAAAAAGAAGCTTTGCCAGGAAATCCTAACGCAACTGAAGGGACCTCAGTTGGCGTAATTGTGAATGACAATATGCTACTCGCACGCACGCAATAATGTACTTCATTTTAAAATGGTCGAGGAAATGAGAAACTGCTGGGAAATTGGCAGCCGACAGCTTAATTGTCTGCCGATGAATTGTGTGCTCACCAGTCGCGCCAGCGTACCAGCCATGCTGATGCAAGGAAAGCTAATAGGTTGAGCCGCATGTAGCGCGTACAGAAAAGCAGTTGTTAATTTAATGCACCGCTTTTCATACCTCGGGCCGCATGACGGGTTCAATCGGTTGACAGCTGAAAGGAGTTTGTCCGAAACAAAGACTCATGTTTATTTGGGGGGCCAATGTGAATCGAGCAGCGAGGAAGATTTGCAAGGAATTTCGAATTACATTTTGCATGCTTAAAAACTGTAATAAATGAGTGAGATTAGCTGAAATAAACGATTTCTTTCATATTCACTACTATTCGGAGCAGAATACTGCTATGCTAGTCAAATGAAACATAGCATTGTTTTGGAATATACTAAGCCGATTTGATCCAAATGATTTTACTTTTTCTAATTTCATGGCTTGGAGTACTGTTTCCAAAAATAAACTCACTTTTATAGCCCAAAACACCTTATCTTTAATGAATAGACGACCTTGTGTGACAACGTAGCATTTAGCTGTGCAGGCGTAAAATACCGCCACTATAACGACAAGTGGTCCCGGGGAAGACGAACACGAGGCAGCTAACGGGATTTGAAACAGAAATCTTATGTTTCCAGGGAAAGCGTGCTGTGCCCAAGGCTGCAGCCGTCCGGCATGAAGGGCTACTCGCTCCATATATCGGTGGCGAGATAGTTCGGTCTGGCGCTCTGACGTCAGGTCTACGCGCGCGGTGTCTAACTATCACTCGGAAGCTCTCGCTCGTGTTATGTGATATCTATGACGCGGTGTTTTTGTGCAACGGTTCCACTGTGATGGCTGGCGGGCAGGCGGGCAGGGGATTATGAAACCGGCCGGTATGTGTGGCCTGATGCCAATCGACGGCTACCGACCGGCTGGGTGAGAGCGCCTGCCGACCGCACCGTTTGTGTCTCTACCTAATGTGCTCTAATTGGTTTGGTTTAAGTTTGCTTTAGCACCTGGCTAGTTGAGGAGGGGACAACTCAGTGACACAGAGAATGTCGGGGGAGGAGAGGGGAGGCGTGGTGCGGTGGTTCGATCCGTAAATTTGCTGTTTAATTTGTTAAATTGTCTGACCATGGTAGGGCATTCACTGATAAACATGTGACAAACAGCCAAATGTTGCCTCAATTTCACGACATGGTGTGTACAGGCTGTGTTTGCTTGCTTGTTCAGGGGAGCTGGGGTATGGAATAATGCAAGGGTACTTAGCCTAGGAATGTAATCTTCAATTAGTTTCAAATATACGTGCCGTGGGTTTCATGAAATAGTGGACAGGTCATATATTTAGCATTCCGGCGCAAATTCACAATTTCAGCATTTTTCACGACGAGGCGCCTCGACATGTGGCGATGATGACAATTATGTCAACCGATGCGAAAATGAACTCTGGCGCCAAGTGGAACAGCTCGGTTGGTACAGCATCGGCGCAGTCGACAACACCGTCACGCTGTCACGCTCGTAGTCGAGTCACGCGGCGTGAGTGCGGCGTGAGAGGCACCACTCGGCGCAGGTGCCAGCGCCGCCGGCACGCGTGAACATGCCGGCGCGACACTCCCCCCTCTCTCTCGAGACGCGATCTCACCCGCTACTTCCGGCTAGCAGCAGGGTTAGAGACTCTCGTCGCCGCCGCTGCAGCTGCAGCCACACCTACTGCAGCTGCGGCTGCAGCAGGCGCGCTGCCGTCGCCGCCGCACGCCCGCCGTCGTCGGCGCCGGCCGGCGGTTTTACTTTCAGATGCGATAGCACCGGCTGCGCACGGTGGCGGCGGCGGCGGCGGCGGCGGAGACGGCGGCGGAGACGGCGGCGGCGGAGACGGCGGCGGAGACGGCGGCGGAGACGGCGGCGGCGGAGACGGCGGCGGCGGAGACGGCGGCGGCGGCGGCGGCGGCGGAGACGGCGGCGGCGGCGGCGGCGGAGACGGTGCTGCGCGGGACGGTGCTGCGCGGGACGCTCGCCGCCGCCGCTCTGGGCGGGATCCGAGTGAAGGCTGGTCGCCGCGGGACGGGCGGCTCGCGCGTTGCGACATGCGGACACCGGGCGGCGGCACGTCGCGTTTTGGCGCCCCGTGCCAATGTGGCGCGTCAGTCAGCCGGCACGGTGGCCGATGGTGCGGGCTCCGACCCAGTTGCGCAGGCGCCGTCCAGATTGAGCATGCATTGCGATCTGTGACCCGTGTCGCCTGCAGAAACGTGTGGCTGGAATGTGGGCTGGTGGGCTGGTGGCATGGTGGGCTAGTGGTATGGTGGGCTGGTGGTATGGTGGGCTGGTGGCATGGTGGGCTAGTGGTATGGTGGACTGGTGGTATGGTGGGCTGGTGGTATGGTGGGCTGGTGGTATGGTGGTATGGTGATATGGTGGTATGGTGATATGGTAGTATGGTGGTATGGTGGTATGATGGGCTGATGGTGTAGTAGGCTGTGGGCTTATGAATGGTGGGCTGGTGGGCTGATGAATGGTGGGCTGGTGGGCTGCTGGGCAGGTGAGCTGGTGGGCTGGTGGACTGGTGGGCTGATGGGCTGGTGGGCTGGTGGGCTGGTGGGATGGTTGGATGGTGGTATGGTGGGTTGCTGTGACGGTGGCTTGGTGAGCTAGTGGGCTGGTGGGATGGTTGGATGGTTGGCTGGTTGGCTGGTGGTATGGTGGTATGGGGTAACGGTATGGTATCGAGTTGTGTGGCCGGAGTGCGCGACCTGGCGTCATGTGACATGGTGTGAAAGTGTTGTTTCTTATCGTGTGGTAAGGTGAAGCGGCATAGTGTGATGAAATGGCATCGTGTCGCATCCCATGCATGGTGGGATGGCATAGAGTCTTACTGTATGCCGGGGTGACATGCCATCGTGTGTGGTATGGTGGGATGGTAGGACGGCATGATATCGCATCACATGGCATCGTGTGTGGTATGGTAGGATGGTAGGACGGCATGATATCGCATCACATGACATGATGGTATGATATGGTGCCTTACGTTGTGGCGAGGTCAAATGGCATGGTATCTTATGGAATGACACTATGGTATGATTTCGTATCGTATGGCATAGTGGGGTGGTACAGTGCCTTATATTATGATGGGTAGTATGGTACATACCACTCCGGATGAGTTGCCTTGCCCCTCCCCTCCCCATGAAAATTCCTCTATCCTCCATTGATATAAATGCGCATGTGTAGATATATGGAGGTATATGCATAGTGTTCAGAAATTGGCGCCCCTTACCGATTGGTTTATATATTTGGAATATACTAGGTAGGTAGAGCAACCAATTTCGCACATCGCATTAATCTGACGTAGTGTGTGGAAGTGCCTAAACCATCAGCGTCCAGAGAGCATGTGTTGACGCCCATCAGCCGGCATCTCATCTCATGAGCTCACCATTCGTGCCACAAAATCCTGGCAACAGCTCTGAATCAGCACTGCCGCTATGACCTCGGGACAAATCCGCAGTGAGACGCTCCCTAAGGCCGCTCCTCCTATTCGTTAAACAAAACACTCAAAGCGTCCCGGGAACACCGAGAGCATCCAGTGATCCACTACTTCCCCTCCACCCATCCCTGTTTCGACACAAATTTCTGGAAACTTCTTGTATCAGTACCTTGACCAACATTAAAATGCGTGATAGCACCCCTGAATTCGCATTTCCAACAGCCATAAAACTACCTATTGACACCTCTGCATCAGCACCTCATTCTTCCAAACACAAAACCTGGACGCAGCCTTGAGTCGGCACCTCCATCAGACTGTCGAGACATATCACTGGAAAGGCAAATGAATTGGTTCCCAGCTTGCACCTCCATCAACCCTTCTCCGAGTGAAATTTCCGATGACACCACTGAATCGGCGCCCCGAGCCCCTGTTCTACATCTCATCCTCCGACCTACCCACTCACTGAACAAATATGCTCCCGCGAAACGCAGCGAGAGCTACCAATACTCCGATTCATTCTCTATTTTAAATAAATAATCCTCGATCCCTTCCCGATACAATTGTGTAACAATTGTGTCTGTGTGTGTCCATAGACACAATTGTTTTCATAGCACGACGTGCTTGTCGGAGGTGCTCCTCTCCATCCACCCAGACCAACTTTAGCTATACTTGCCTTACTGGACACAAATTCAGATACACGATTTCGTTTGTCTCGCGCCAAATGAGGAACTTTGCCGTTGGCTTCTGGCAGTATTATGCTTGCGTAGGAAATACTGTTCTAAAACAGGATATTGATACGTAGATGTTTGATATGATTTGATGAGTTTCTAACTACATATGTATGTTATCAACAAAGTGAAATCAACATCTTTGATTTTTCTTAATCATTGTTTAATTGCATACATTTATAATTATAATATACAACAAGCTTCATTCGAAACACGTGATCTTGGTTGGTCCGGTGCATTAACTCTGGAAAATGGAAATCTAGTTGTTGTTTTTTTAGTCAGACATGTAAGCAAACTGCAACAAAATTTGCATTACGATTGCCATATTTTTATGAGGAATAGTGGAACAGGATACCAGAGGAAACAATTTGTTCTATGAAATTATATAGTTGTGATAATTTGACGTGATTTGCACTTCAAAAACCAGTTGTTGGGCATCACACCGCCTCTCTGCATTGGTAAGCAGTATTTACCTCGTCAACCCTTAAAAACCGCCACTGATTGCCGGTAAGCTTCTGGCGTGGAGCCAGATACAAAGGTCACGTGGCCGATACTCTTTTTTGTAACTTTAGGGCCAGGTTCACCGGTGAGGACCCTGTCCCCAACATTTCTGACAACTCTAGGATCGTCCAACATAAATTAGGTACTTCGGAACATCGCGCGGTAGATCACTCATTTCCTTGGAACAAAAATCATTTTCCGCTGAGCCTGCACGACTGAGTACGTATTGCACTAATACAAAGGGACTTGTATTGGTGTACTTGACACGATGTGGGCCCATCCGGAGACTCGAACCCTCTCCCTCCTTACTGAACCATGGATCATTCCTTAGCTCCTTCGCAATGTATTTGACTGTTGGTGTGATTAGACATCCCCAATGTATTTGATTGTTGGTGTGGTTAGGAATTCCCAATGTATTTGATTACTGGTGTGGTTAGGCATTTGCAATGTATCTGATTACCGGTGTGGTTAGGTATCTCCAATGTATCTGATTACCGGTGTGGTTAGGCATCTCCAATGTATCTGATTACCGGTGTGGTTAGGCATCTCCAATGTATCTGATTACCGGTGTGGTTAGGCATCTCCAATGTATCTGACTACCGGTGTGGTTAGGCATCTCCAATGTATTTGATTGCCGGTGTGGTTAGGCATCTCCAATGTATTTGATTACCGGTGTGGTTAGGCATCTCCAATCTCTCACACCGATTAGATTGTGATGAACTCGGATATCCTACAGTCAATGAGGAATTGGATCAGGAGGTTTCATCTGAATATAGAAACACCACCAGTATCGTTTCTCAGCCAAAATGACAGCCTGTTCATTGCTCCATAGATATCACTGCTACTCCCTCCATATATATCACTACTACTCCCTCCATGGGCGTAGAAGCAACAGGAAAAGTGGGCGCATGATTTTCAGAGAGAGACAGCCATTTCCCCGGAGGGGCGCCACTGACTGAGGAAAATCTAAGAGGGGTGCACTAGGGTACCTCTGGATGGACGCCTCTTGTACTCAGAGGGCTGCCTTCGGCTAAAAATTTAAAGGGGTGCTCTCGAATTCCAGTCAGGTTGGTTGGTTGGTCAGGTTGGTCGAATTCCAGTCTCCAGTCAGGTTGGGTGCCACTGAAAATTGAGGGGACTAGTCCCCCATGTCCCCCCGTCAACTACTCGCATGCTCCAGTCTATTGCCTCTGCATCGCAATTGCTATCAACAACTGAGCGTCGGCGTAACCCTTGGATACCGAGCTTGATTGAATGCGTACGCGATTTTATAGTGATACCCTCCCCTATAGTGATACCCTCCCCTGATATAGTGATACCCTCCCTGATATAGTGATACCCTCCCCTATAGTGATACCCTCCCCTGATATAGTGATACCCTCCACTGACAAACAGAGCGTGACATGGCGTGCGCGCAGGCTTGTGGAGCCAGGGCCATCGAAGGCGAAACCGGTGCGGCCGGACTTTCTTCTTCATCGCTGTGACCTCTGAAAGTCTCCGAGATACCCTGCCGTCTCTCGTTTCGCCGATAGCCGCGCTACACATGTCGTGTCGCCCGTCTGCTAGAACACTACAGCGTGCGGGCATCTCGGAGATGCGGTGTCTCCCGGGGCCAATACACAGCGAGGAAAAAAAGGTCGGTGACATTGAGCGATCGCCGGGATTCGGCTGGGGCTGTGTGCCCACCAACATTGGCTTTGCCTGCAACATCTACCGACCACGGCCCGGCGGTGACTGCATAACATGTCCGTGCACAAGAACGTATCTGGAAGACTACCGAAACGCACACAAAGCTATCACCACACAGCTCGAGCGGAACACGTGGGCGTCTCTGGCGTGCGCCGCGTGATCAACGCCGTACAAAAACCTGATGGAGTGCGCGAGCAATAGCGAAAGCGCGGCAGACGCATCGTAATTCCAAACTGCAATAACAGAGCATCGACCCGACACAAAAACCAGCGGCTCAGCCGCTTTCTAAGCACGCAAAGCGGCCTGGCGAAGACCCACCTTTGCGCCATGCTCCTGCTCTTTGCGGCGGCCGAGACACACGTCGTCCGCTGCCGCTGCGACCGTCTGGTCGGGTCACGCACTGAGGTCACGCTGCGCAGCTCAGGTCACCAGAACCGTCCACGACGGCGCCGACGTCTGTACTGTCGAAAGGGCCGCCGGTGGCCTGAACCGAGTCTGCCGGCCGGTCGGTACACTCTCTGGCAGCGTGCGCTCGCCATCGGCCGGTCATCTCCGACTGGGGAGACGTCGCCGACCGTCACATGAGGTGCCCGCGGGCATGGTGAGGCCGTGCAAGGCTGCCAGCCGTGTGCCACCGCCTGTGTGCCTGATAGGTGTGGGATTTTAGTTTATTTAGCTCCATCTGCAGCGTCACGGGATTCATTTTATTGGTCTGCTATTTTTCCTCGGATGCTCAGATTTTCCATTTGAAATGCGAAGCAGCCTGGCAATGCAGGGCTTCCGGTACGACAATTTCATAGTCTATAATTGCTAGTTGTCGCCATGCTACCAATGCTAAGGTTTTCGCCTCAATCGTGCTATATGCGACTTGGATTCTGCAATATTCCGCGTTTCGTTGCTTCTGGTAGTGACAATGCCTACCAGTGCTACCATTGGAACCGTTTTCCATGATTCTAATTTATCAAAATCACACGATGGCCTTTCCTCGATGATTATAAAATAGTCGAAAGTTACTTAGATGGTATATATTCGGGTACAACCCTTCGTCAAACCACAAAAAAATAAGCAATTCCAACTAACGGTCGAATTCTCACTGCCATATTTTATTATCTATGTCGATGTCGTGCCTTGCTAGGCATACGCTTTTTGATTCTTAGATGGGCTGGTGGGCTGGTGGGCTATTGAGATGGTGGGATGGTGAGATGGTGGGATGGTGAGAATTCGAGGCACGACATCGACATAGATAATAAAATATGACAGTGATAATTCGACCGTTAGTTGGAATTGCTTATTTTTTTTGGTTTGACGAAGGGTTGTACCCGAATATACACCATCTAAGTAACTTTTGACTATTTCTCTAATCATCGAGGAAAGGTCATCGTGTGATTTTGATGAAATAATATGTTCCTCGCCAGAGCGCTAAATTATTTATATTATTTTAATTTAGATAAGAATGTGTCCAAAAATTGCTTCGCTGCCGTACGAATATTACAATCAATCTAACGTTATTCTTGCGATAAAGATCAAGGGAATACTCTCATTTCAGACTAATGCTTAGCATATTGCACTATGCATTATTTTCCCCGAATCTTTTGAATCACGTACCTTTGCATTCAAAATTTTTTACTTGAATGACCGCATAAATTGTACAGAAGAAGCTGATAGAAAATTGTTAGGTCATTTTTAGGTCACCAAACAATGACACCATGTGCAGAGATATGCATGAAGCATTTTCTTCGGAACTTGCAATTTTGCATATTTGCAGTTGTTAATATGCTCAAGGGTCACAATTTGTATTTGTATGCGCTTTCAGACGATACTGTTTCACCTGTGAGCTTATCAAGGTCAAACGAGGCGGTTAACCCTCAATGACGGCGAGCAACTTGTGTTCTACATAAAATGCACTCGAGGGTATCTTCTGGCATGAATGTGAACTAAGCGATAAATCTTTCTTTTCGAATTTTTTGGGAATTCGAAGGTTCAGCGGTAAACCAGCCTCAGCATCACGCCACGGTATCAGAGTCCTCAGAGTCACGGAATCAGTACCAGCCTCAGTAACACGCAACGGTATCAGAGTCATCAGAATCACGGCATCAGTACCAGCCTCAGTATCACGCCACGGTCTCAGAGTAGCCAGAATCATGGTATCGGTACTAGCCTCAGTATCATGCCACGGTATCAGAGTCACCAGAGTCACGGTATCGGTACCAGCCTCAGCAACACGCAACGGTATCAGAGTCACCAAAGTCAATGTATCAGTATCAGTCTCGGTATGACGTCAATGGTGTTGCACCAATTAAGTAAACTAGCGAAGTTGTGTGTGATCTCCCCTTGAAATCTGCTTTCTTAATCTGTCTTTTAAATGTCCATGAACTTCAATGTCACTGTCGATGTCCATGTTAGTTGCACTGTCCATGACAACTAGACCATGGAAACAAGGTCATGCGCAAGATACAGGGCAATGTAAATCCAGGACTTGCTGGAGAGCGATCCTATTCTGATGCTGTTGAATCGTGTAATTGGCGGCATACTCTGAAACTGGACTGATTTTATCTTAAGGTATGACACATTTGACAGCATTTCGGGGATGACAATATTTGACAACATTTATAGTGCAGGCTTTTGTTGAGCGCGATGGAGTGGATTACATGGTGATAAGTAATCAAGTGTCGATATTTGGCGATGTGAGTGACAGCATTCAACTGACACCGATACGCTGTCTGTATCATACCATGCAGCCGTGTTTCTGCGGTGGCGTGACACCAATAACCACGGCTACCGGCGTATAAATTGCGTTCTGCTCACGCAAACTATTGAACATCTATCGAACTATATCTGTTCTGTCTTGGTTCAATCGAACTAACCTGCATCACGAATAAATCGATGATCGCGGTTGGAAAGCCTATCGGAATCAGTAAAATACTGTCATCAGGAATGTAACATTTCATGATGATCACATTAACTTCTCAGCACGCATGCTTTTGAAAAACACACCTGCGAAATCCATGTCAATGAATGTTTTAGTATTTTGGATTACATGGAGGCTGCTTATGGACGGAAAATGACCAACGCAGTCGACGCGCACTAAAGTACAAACCCACCACCACCACGGAGGCTGATTACATGAGATTGAGATTACACGAATGTCCTTGTCCTTCGTTTTCCTGTTCGCCAGTAGAGGTTCGTATCTAGTCGTGGTTCGAATGTGCCATGCGAGCATGACGGCTGGTGCGATATTCCCACACAGAAACAAAAATCGCCACATTTTCAATCAGGAGAGGATGTTATTTGCCAATTTATTGCATGTGAAATTTCCATGCATGTTGTAATATTTTATGTTATTATTTCAGTACAACTGAACATAAGTATGTTGTGCTGTACCGGAGCCGCCTCAGCAAGCTAGACAGGCATGCATGTTCTTCTTGGAATGAATCCTACGGAATAAATGTCATAAACAGTCAACGAATGGCTTCCTTACCTTGGATTTTCGAGAATATTTATATTAGCTCTTTAAAACGGTCAAAAATTGACTACGCAAAGCCCACCTGAGCTTCTTTGTCATCTATTTCTGAAAATAACCAGTGAAGCAAATGAACTAAGTCGGTTGAAAAACGTCATTATTTCCCTATTAGAGTTCATGGTGGTGGACATAGGTAAAAACCAAGTACGAATCTCGCCTTCATTGACATGGAAAAAAGAAATAGAGCAAAATAACACTTTATTGATAACTCGAGCTTTCGGTTACAGACAATCGTCAGGAGCATGTCTATAACGTGTCCTCGATGTCGTCATGAATGTTAATATCTAGAATGTGTCGACAATACCACCATGAGTGTCAATGTCTAGAATATGTCGACAATGTCGTCATGAATGTCAATGTCGAGAATGTGTCGACAATGTCGTCATGAATGTCAATGTCGGGAATGTGTCGACAATGTCGTCAGGAGTGTTAATGTCGAGAATGTGTCGACAATGTCGTCATGAATGTCAATGTCGAGGATGTGTCGGCAATGTCGTTAGGAGTGTCAAAGTCGAGAATATGTCGACAAAGTCGTCATGAATGTCAATGTCGAGAATGTGTCGACAATGTCGTCATGAATGTCAATGTCGAGAATATGTCGACAATGTCGCCATGAATGTCAATGTTAAGAATGTGTTGATAATGTCGCCAGGAGTGTCACTTTTTCTTTGTCAATATAAACCAAATACTTGGTTTCAACCTAATTTCCATCACCATGAAAACTGAGATGGTATGTAGATCGCGTCCGATAAGATGAGACAGGGAATGAGGGGATGAGTTCCAAGTGCCATCCAACCCTGATTTTGTGCGAACACATGCACTGGAAGTCTTCTGACAATCACTCTTCATGGGAGCGGGGAGGCGAGAGGAGGTCGAAGTCCTCTTCCTGTGATTTCATACAACGTGGAAGCCAGAAGTCCCAGATGCTTAACGTGGCTGTATGCTACAAAATATTCTCTTGTGCAGAAATCTGGTCTCCCTAGGTCAATTCTGTCTGGACCGAGTAAGGTCAGTGTGTTAGAATTTGGCTTCTTCGCGTTTGTAAGTCTTTTGTTTCAGATCAGCAAGAACATGTTGCTGGCGTCCTTTGAGACCGACTTTGTCAATTGAGAGCATGTATGGGAGCATGACCGACTTTGAGAGTATTTTATTTACGAAGTGATAGCAACAATTTCAAGTTCTCATTGGATTTGCCTTGATGACCTAGCGTAGCGTGGATGTCGATACCTACGAAACGCCACATGGCTGGAATATAAATATATATATATATATATATCAACCTAGACAGAAAACTTGCTAAAGCTAAATGCGTTCTTCTCTTCAGCAGCCAATGTATAATAGAAGATATCCTGCCAAAATATACCGACATATATATATATATATATATATATATATATATATATATATATATATATATATATATATATATATATATATATATATATATATATATATATGTGTGTGCGTGTGTGTGTGTATGTGTGTGTGTGTGTGTGTGAGTATGTGAGTGTATGTATGTATTCGAGCGTTTGGGAAGCAAGTTCTCTTTTAAACATTGCTTATCGTAAACAACAGCAAGGTCTGCATTGTTGAGCTTTTTCTCGATCACTTCGATATTTCGGATTATTTGTCGATATGCAATCAGTATGGTGAGGGACGTCGATTTACTGCCGCTGGTGATTTACAATCGAATTCCTCAGACCTCTCGTCATGAAAAACAACTTAGCCCACGACTTAGCTCCGCTCAAGGAGACCGATGTAAGTTACCGGTTCAAATGCAAATCCGGGGACTGTGCGATCCGTCAGGTTTATTATATGGGGGTGGCCACAACGACGCTGGGCAGGCGGTTTACGACGCACTTGAGAGATGGCGACCAGAAGCACACCTGCGAGATCACCACAGCCTCACTCTCACCAGACGCATGCTCACAGAGAACACCACCATACTGGCATGGTGTTGCGACCAGAAGCGACTGTCCAGGCTAGAAACTGGATACATACCAGATACATTCACCAATGATGAACACACACAGCAATAGATCGTCACGAAATGTGATCAACTTTTGTTGTCCTGTTGAACACTGTAATTTGATCTCATTGTGTGTCGCGCGGTGTAATGATATAATACGCTTTGTTTTGATATTGGTTCATGGAACTGTGATATATATATATATATATATATATATATATATATATATATATATATATATATATATAAATATATACATATATATATGTATAATATAATATAATATATATGACCAAAACCAGACATCCATATACATGTCGAAACCTTCGCGCGACGCTTCGTCTATCTATGGAAATCACCAGTATCTTGTTCCTGAATTATTTATGAAAACTTTCGGTAATTAAAATAGCTATATTTCCAGAGTCAAGGTGGTGTTTTACTTCCGCGGAACTATGCTTCGCCGTTTGTAAAGCAAGTTCGTAAAGCAGTTCGATCGTTTTGAGGTGAACCGAGCACCCGGTACCTGCACAATCCATAATAACATCAGCGGTTTATTTTCGGCCGTGTTTGCCCACCTCATTAGACCCATGCTGACAGGAGTGCAACGTCCAGCACAGACGTGATATTACAGACGGACTGCCTGTCACAGTACAGACACAGCAGCACAGACTGTCACAGTACAGACACCGTAGCACAGACTGTCACAGTACAGACACAGTAGCACGGACTGTCACAGTACAGACACAGTAGCACAGACTGTCACAGTACAGACACAGTAGCACAGACTGTCACAGTACAGACACAGTAGCACATACTGTCACAGTACAGACACAGTAGCACATACTATCACAGTACAGACACAGTAGCACATACTGTCACAGTACAGACACAGTAGCACAGACTGTCACAGTACAGACACAGTAGCACAGACTGTCACAGTACAGACACAGTAGCACATACTGTCACAGTACAGACACAGTAGCACAGACTGTCACAGTACAGACACAGTAGCACATACTGTCACAGTACAGACACAGTAGCACAGCCTGTCACAGTACAGACACAGTAGCACAGACTGTCACAGTACAGATACAGTAACACAGACTGTCACAGTACAGACACAGTAGCACAGACTGTCACAGTACAGACACAGTAGCACAGACTGTCACAGTACAGACACAGTAGCACAGACTGTCACAGTACAGACACAGTAGCACAGACTGTCACAGTACAGACACAGTAGCACAGACTGTCACAGTACAGACACAGTAGCACAGACTGTCACAGTACAGACACAGTAGCACAGACTGTCACAGTACAGACACAGTAGCACATACTGTCACAGTACAGACACAGTAGCACATACTGTCACAGTACAGACACAGTAGCACATACTGTCACAGTACAGACACAGTAGCACATACTATCACAGTACAGACACAGTAGCACATACTGTCACAGTACAGACACAGTAGCACAGACTGTCACAGTACAGACACAGTAGCACAGACTGTCACAGTACAGACACAGTAGCACACACTGTCACAGTACAGACACAGTAGCACAGACTGTCACAGTACAGACACAGTAGCACATACTGTCACAGTACAGACACAGTAGCACAGCCTGTCACAGTACAGACACAGTAGCACAGACTGTCACAGTACAGATACAGTAACACAGACTGTCACAGTACAGACACAGTAGCACAGACTGTCACAGTACAGACACAGTAGCACAGACTGTCACAGTACAGACACAGTAGCACAGACTGTCACAGTACAGACACAGTAGCACAGACTGTCACAGTACAGACACAGTAGCACAGACTGTCACAGTACAGACACAGTAGCACAGACTGTCACAGTACAGACACAGTAGCACAGACTGTCACAGTACAGACACAGTAGCACAGACTGTCACAGTACAGACACAGTAGCACAGACTGTCACAGTGCAGACACAGTAGCACAGACTGTCACAGTACAGACACAGTAGCAGAGACTGAGCTGTCTGTTGGTCCCCCGGGCTAGAAACTGTGTGTTGATCCCCCGGACACTGACCTGTCTGTTGATCCCCCGGACACCGACCTGTCTGTTGATCCCCCGGACACTGACCTGTCTGTTGATCCCCGGACACTGACCTGTCTGTTGATCCCCCGGACACCGACCTGTCTGCTGATCAGGGAGCCACTGTCCCTGACGTTCACGACCTCCAGGGCGTGTAGTTTGTGTTTGCATGTGTACGGGGAGATGATCTCTGTGTCAGGGAGCCACTATCCCTGACGTCCACGACCTCCAGGGCGTGTAGTTTGTGTTTGCATGTGTACGGGGAGATGGTCTCTGTGTTGTCCACCATCGAACGTCTGCTGAACCGGATCGGATGGGGCTCTTGTAAGCGCCTCATAGGGCCTCCGTCTTGCAGCTGCATTGTGATGCGTCGTCCCAGCGTCGTTGTCGTATGGTCTGTGCACGTACCACCCCGCCGGCGCGGCGGCATGGCGTGGTGCAGGTGCAAGTGCATGCCGCTTCCAGGCTACATGGCAGGTTGCTTGATTCCAGGTAAGCCTCGTGGTCAAGGTCACGGACATTACCATTCTTCACAGCACTACACGAAGCAGCATTTATTGATTGGTGGCGCCATTGCAAATGACAATATATCTAACCAGGCTCTAGAATTCTTGAATTCCAAGCATAATCTACTAAACACCGTAGTGGAAATTGATCTCTGAACTTTGATGGCCTAGTTGAATGGTATGTTAGGCTTCATTTATCTTACATATAAATTCAGCTTGCGCGTTTCCAGCACCTCCTTCGCCTTTCGCAAAATACAGCGTTCAGATACAGATCAGACTATAATTATCCCTTTTTTACCTACGATGACACAGTGAAGGCCATGTGGCCCTGCGTTTAAATCCTTCTCCCTCTCACTTTCGCGGATGAAAACACTCATTAAATGCACCCAGATCATTTCAATTCGGTGCATCTCTCATGCATGTCCTTAGCCGAACTTCAAAACCTGTGATATTATTATTTTGAAATGACTATGTACCCATGAGGAGCAGCCATTCGCATTGGCATTTGCATGTACTCTGTTACTTCGATCCTTGTACATACAAAGGTGACGCAACCTGACTCGCCGAATCCGAAATATCTGACCCTGAAATACCTGGAGTGACGACACACAGCGTCGAAGTCATATAATTGTGGATGACTTGGAACAACCTGAAGTCGTATTTGCCGATGGAGGTGGTCGTTAGATGAACCGATGGAGGTGGTCGTTAGATGAACCGATGGAGGTGGTCGTTAGATGAACCGATGGAGGCGGTGGTTAGATGAACCGATGGAGGTGGTCGTTATATGAACCGATGGAGGTGGTCGTTAGATGAACCGATGGAGGCGGTCTTTAGATGAACCAATGGAGGTGGTCGTTAGATGAACCGATGGAGGTGGTCGTTAGATGAACCGATGGAGGTGGTCGAAGGTGTATGACAAGAGCAGTAGATGTGCCGATAGTTACTGAATATTCGAGGCGCTGTGGCGTTTTGTTTTAGAGCTATCGCGGAAAAACTAATGAGAAACGTTGAATTCCCTTTTCGCAGTTAGCTACGTATAAAATTGGAACCGGTTAACGAGCTCGGGGAAGAAACTATCGATGTAATATCTAAGTAGAAAAGTAAAGGCTGCAGATAGCAATGACAAAACCAGCAACTAAAGTACAGTACGAAGGCATATATTTCGCCGAGCGGGTGGGCCTGTGTGACGCTTTTACTAACATTATCCCACGGTGAGCTATGCAAACATATATGCACGATACAATAGCAAACGACATCAAATAATTTTCACAAGCCAAAGAACCGACTTTGATGTTCTATCACTTGTCACCAGTCATTATCACGGACACCATGTCAGCGACTGCATCCAACATCGTGCCAACTTTCACTCTGTTGGCGGCGCGTGATTTGCCCTGTCGATGAACAACGACAGTGACGACGACGGCGACGGCGGCGACGACGACGACGACGACGACGGCGGCGACGACGAAGCACGCATACGCACACACGCAAACACACACGCATACACATGCATATATACATACGTGCACACATACACACCCAGACATGCACATGGGTATCGATTCTTATATTTTTGAAGAGGCCTTGCCCCTTCCATCCAGTTTGACTCTTCCCCGTCCCCATTGCCCCTCCCCCACAAACAATAAACCTCTAACATGGGTCTTCATGAGGTAGGCCCCAATCCACATGGATTGGGGCTCATTGCCCATATGCATTTATCCCCCGCCTTAATAATGAACAAAAATAAACGCCACAACACATACAAGCAGCCATTCGCATCGGCATTTGCATGTACTTCTATGTTACTTCGATCCTTGTGCATTGTCACATTGTGCACGCACTGTCACATACGGTATGTCGGACTACCTGTGTGGTAGCGTGGCTACTGCTCCAGTCGGACTACCTGTGTGGTAGCGTGGCTACTCCTCCAGTGCAATAAACAATGGACAATAACTCAAGCAGAACCAAAAGCTAAATCAATAGTGATTTCAATCACCATCCATGCTGCCAAATGGGGACGGTTACATACGGGGCTGATGACACCCAATGACAGTTTACCTATGGAACGAAATGTACCAAATTGCACATCGTTAGCATCCCAAGATGTCATGTCAAGCTGAACACTTCCAAGGCGTTTCTGGACTGACCCCGAGATGCCGCTGTATCGACTGTAGCGACACTAAAACAGGAGCAAGAATTGTGAGGAGTGCTGCATCTCGTGAGGAGTGCTGCGACTCTTATTGGGTGTAGAGAGCGACACGTCGTGTTGACCTGGAAACTCTCAATGACTCGGAGGGCCGACTTCGTAAGTGTATATGTTAACCTTCACAGTGTATGTTAACCTTCACAGTGTATGTTAACCTTCACAGTGTATGTTAACCTTCACAGTGTATGTTAACCTTTACAGTGTATGTTAACCTTCAGTGTATGTTAACCTTCACAGTGTATGTTAACCTTCACAGTGTATGTTAACCTTCACAGTGTATGTTAACCTTCACAGTATATGTTAACCTTCACAGTGTATGTTAACCTTCACAGAGTATGTTAACCTTCACAGTGTATGTTAACCTTCACAGTGCGATGGTCAAATTTCACCACTCGAATGAACTTCCAGAATAGCTCCTAAACCACTCGGGATATCGCTTCCAAATTTGTCATGCCCTCCTATACTTCAAGCACATGTACATTAAGCAAAGCAAATAAGAATATAATGTATTAACATCATGGAGATAGAGCAAGTTCAACTCCGGTCACGACCATGTCTCAATGCAGTGCTTCAGTGTATTTTCGAGCATATATCATCAACGAATCGTAGAAGATAACATCAATAATAATATGAATATTAAGATGAGAATGCGAACAAATGATCAATTGAACAAAATACAAAAGTGTTACAGCAGGTCAGGTCAGCACATCTAACAGAGATTGAGAAGGTGATTTGTTGTGTCAGTAAACTTGTATATAAATGGCTTTGTTAATCACACCACACATATCTGCACATCGTGTCTTCCAATATCGTTCCACGTTTTACGATAATATCAGGTCAGATCATTGATATATGATTTGAAGCGTTCCTACGACACCCTTACCACAGGAGCTTTGGAGACTAATATGCGGACAACTACGGACAGCTGTAATACAATCAGCGATATCAGGGTCTACCTATGGTCATTGTGCATCGTAACCAATCAAGCAAGCCTGATTCTGACCCGACCTGACCTACCCTGCCCCGACCCTCTATTACTATGATGAATATAAATAGTCATTTATGCTAGCTCTTGAGAAACATTACCAAAAACTAACACGGTCTGTTTAAAACTACATCCAGAGATTCAAGTCAACACTCGTATATTGACCTAATATAACCTTGGAGCACCTCATTATCAGCCAGAATGCACATTTATGGTGTGTTTTGGGATCTCCATGAGCAGGACTTTCTAATGATGCTTTGTATTTCATCCTTAGCTTACGTAGGTCGGACGTTAATAGGACGGTTTTCAAGAATCCGCCTCCCCCGGTCCGGTGAAGGTGGATTTGATGGCGGGCCCGGGGGTGTTACCTGTAAGGTGGATTTGATGGCGGGCCCGGGGGTGTTACCTGTAAGGTGGATTTGATGGCGGGCCCGGGGTGTTACCTGTAGGTGGATTTGATGGCGGGCCCGGGGTGTTACCTTAGGTGGATTTGATGGCGGGCCGGGGTGTTACCTGTAGGTGGATTTGATGGCGGGCGGGGTGTTACCTGTAGGTGGATTTGATGGCGGCCCGGGGTGTTACCTGTAGGTGGATTTGATGGCGGCTCGGGGTGTTACCTGTAGGTGGTTTGATGGCGGCCCGGGTGTTACTGTAAGGTGGATTTGATGGCGGCCCGGGTGTTAACTGTAAGGTGGATTTGATGGGGGCCCGGGGTGTTACCTGTAAGGTGGATTTGATGGCGGGCCCGGGGGTGTTACCTGTAAGGTGGATTTGATGGCGGGTCCGGGGGTGTTAACTGTAAGTTATGGTGAATTGACTATCAGCTATCAGCTATCAACAATCCAGCTCAATTTTGACACCGCTTCAGGCCCCTAACCATTTTGACAGAGCTACATCCCTGGCAGAGGTTCTCATCATCACCTTCTTCACGCCAGCCCCGTGAAGAGGAGCTCAGATGCGACCTGAAGAGAGTTCAAGTGAATTATTTCGAATCATCTAGACTTTGCACGACACGTCGTGATTCTGCAAGAAGTTAGCGTAGTATATAATATATTAATACAAAATACATGATGGGTAATATAATGGGTAATAATTAGCATACTATATCGCAAAGCGCACAATCCATATTGCATTCCAAATGGCGTATGACATCTGACATATCACATAAAATACACAATATACCTATGAAATAATGTCATCACGTCGAAAACACGTGACTTCTGACGTTTCTGCAAATCAATGGCTAGTGGCCGCGACGACATCAAGTCATAAAGCGATGAGGTGTTAAGGCTTAATCAGAGCCTCAAGGGCCATCTGGACTAAGCCTGAAAAGGGAAGATAATATAAGACTAGAAAAAAAGATACTGGAACACCCTAATCAATACCATGTATATCCTGAGTTTTAAGCAATCTATCTTCCCCACGCTCATCCGGTTTCGCGCAACACGGGTGATCGAGTATCACACGTGTGTCTAACTGATGTCAATCCCACTTCATGCACACAATTTTCAATCTCCCCACTGCACACCTTATAATTCAAGAATAAGATTATTTGACCTGAAGAGACACCCTGCTATAAAACACCTTCAATGGGGGACTTCCCACCGTATCACCAGGAAGCTCACTTCACTGATCAGCCACCCTTTGATTGAAAACGCGCTGGCGTTTAACCATCCTGAACCTTGACTTCTCGAATCTGAATTGATGCCCCAATATATTACCCTAAATAGATGACGCTCACCCTGATTGACAATTATCATTTGCGATTTAAACATTACACTCATATCAACCCTCAATCGCCTACACTTAAGTGGGTACATATCTAATACAATAAGCCTCTCTACATATTCTAAATTTCATATTCTGCTGATAAGTCTAGTAGCTTTGCACAGTACTCTTTCTAGCATGCCTATATCTCTTTCTAAGTAGGGCTCCATACCTGTGCATAACATCCCAAATGAGGTCGCACATATGCTAAATACAATTTTTCGTAACTTACTTGTTTTATATTTTACATTCCTGTTAATGATTGTCAGCATTCTGATTGCCCTGCTCCTAGCTGAGTTACATTGTTTTTTTTTTTTGCTGCTGGTCGCTTGAAATTAACGCCTACATCCTTTTCCTTTGCAATGACATCCAATTCACAACCTCCCACTGCACATACAAATGACGCATCTCCAAACACTAGATGAATAGCTAAACACTTTTCATAGTTGAAATACATGTGTTATGTATCACTCCACTTTTAATTTTTCCGTCCAGCTGAATATTGCTCAGTTCATCACTATGGTTAGCCATTCCTACCAACTTGATGCCATCATGAAGTTTAAGTGCCCTATTCTCCAGCCCTACCTCAATGTTGTTCATACAGATAATAATGAAAAGTTGACATACAACGAAGCTCTGTGGCACTCCATTCAGAACATCTCTGCATTCATATTTACATCCATTTAATTACTACCCTTTGTTTCTTTACTGCTGAACCATGATTCAATCCAGCCTAGAACTTCTCCACCAATCCCGTGTTGCTCCAGCTGATGAATCAGACGCTTGTGCGGAACTTCATCAAACGCTTCGCTGAAGTCCAAATGCACTACATCTCTCCTGTTTCAACTGTCCACTTCCTCGGTTGCATACTCTATGAACTCCAGGAGGTTCGCTATGCAAGATCTCCCGGTTTGAACCCCATGCTGAATATTCCTTAAATGCCTATGCCTATCAAGATGAGTCTTAACATTCTCCTTGAAGGAGAAGGATACCACCTCACAAACTAGCGACGTTCAGCTGACAGACTCAGATGACGTCGCTCAGTCACGTCGTCCGAGCGGTTAGCGAGACGTGGTGCTCACTGTCACTCTCCGTCTCGGTTAGCGAGACGTGGTGCTCACTGTCACTTCCGTCTCGGTTAGCGAGACGTGGTGCTCACGTCACTCTCCGTTCGGTTAGCGAGACGTGGTGCTCACTGTCATCTCCGTTCGGTTAGCGAGACGTGGTGCTCACTGTCACTCTCCGTCTCGGTTAGCGAGACGTGGTGCTCCTGTCACCTCCGTTCGGTTAGCGAGACGTGGTGCTCACTGTCACTTCCGTCTCGGTTAGCGAGACGTGGTGCTCACTGTCACTTCCGTCTCGGTTAGCGAGACGTGGTGCTCCTGTCACTCTCCGTCTCGGTTAGCGAGACGTGGTGCTCACTGTCACTCTCCGTCTCGGTTAGCGAGACGTGGTGCTCACTGTCACTTCCGTCTCGGTTAGCGAGACGTGGTGCTCACTGTCACTCTCCGTCTCGGTTAGCGAGACGTGGTGCTCACTGTCACCTCCGTCTCGGTTAGCGAGACGTGGTGCTCACTGTCACTCTCCGTCTCGGTTAGCGAGACGTGGTGCTCACTGTCACTCTCCGTCTCGGTTAGCGAGACGTGGTGCTCACTGTCGCTCTCCGTCTCGGTTAGCGAGACGTGGTGCTCACTGTCACTCTCCGTCTCGGTTAGCGAGACGTGGTGCTCACTGTCACTCTCCGTCTCGGTTAGCGAGACGTGGTGCTCACTGTCGCTCTCCGTCTCGGTTAGCGAGACGTGGTGCTCACTGTCACTCTCCGTCTCGGTTAGCGAGACGTGGTGCTCACTGTCACTCTCCGTCTCGGTTAGCGGACGTGGTGCTCACTGTCGCTCCGCATCTGCTCTCCTGCCACGTCGCCGTCCCTGTCGTCCGAGCGGTTAGCGAGACGTGGTGCTCACTGTTCTCCGTCTCGGTTAGCGAGACGTGGTGCTCACTGTCGCTCTCCGCATCTGCTCTCCTGCCACGTCGCCGTCCCTGTCGTCCGAGCGGTTAGCGAGACGTGGTGCTCACTGTCACTCTCCGTATCTGCTCTCCTGCCACGTCGCCGTCCCTGTCGTCCGAGCGGTTAGCGAGACGTGGTGCTCACTGTCACTCTCCGCATCTGCTCTCCTGCCACGTCGCCGTCCCTGTCGTCCGAGCGGTTAGCGAGACGTGGTGCTCACTGTCACTCTCCGCATCTGCTCTCCTGCCACGTCGCCGTCCCTGGAGGCATCACGCCGGACCGTGTGACGTCACAGCACATCCGAGTGGCGTCGGCTGGCGGGCGCGTCGCGGAAGTCGGAGCAGTCCAGGATCCGACGGTGGCAACAAAAACACAGCGTTACCTGCAGAGTTGTACCCGTGCTAAAGCTCCGCTTAATGACGCCAGAGCTGGCGCATTTAATCAAACCACTGAGAGCATTCGGATAATCTGCATGCCTTTATATGCTCGTGTCTTTCTATATCATTTATACTAAGAATAGTTGCTAATCATAGACCTTTAATAACGTTATCAAAAATGCCACCGCCCAGCCGCTGCAGCGTTTTCCGCCAAGAAATCTGTTCGGTGGCTGTTAGTAGCTTGCCTGCGAACGAGGAGACTTCCGCACTCGAGTGTTGATAAAGAGCCGGCGGGAGCAGCACTCGTGGGCGGTGGGGTCATCACGATCCACGCTAGACGGCCGGGTTAATGGCGCTCTTCCTCTTCCGGAGAACAGTGTGGTGCGTGAGTGCTGTTGTACAGGAAGTCACTGCATTAAACGTAGATGCAATCCGTCCGGTTCCTGCTTTCTATGATGTACTAAGGATAATCATATGCCAATTGCGGTACTCCACCTTGTGTGGCCAACCATAGGCATTCACCTCATCAAGTATTTAGTGAAAATGAAAACGCAGCCGATCTCTTGCATGTATATTTTATGTGATGCCGGCATATACCGGCATGTGATGCCGGTATATTGAAGCGCCGGTATTGTCACGAACGGCGCTACAATTAATCCATGTCGAATGCATGGGAAATTGAAGCATCACATGATACGACATGAGAGGTTAAAATACGGTTCGACATCGTATGGCATGACATGATATGGTATAGTAAAACATAGTGTGCCATGGTATGGTACGGTATGGTGATATAAGGACGCTGTAATGCCATTGCCTGGTGCAGTATGCCATGCAAGGTGTGACATGATGTAACATGGTGTGCTAGTTTGTAGCATCGCATAGCATACTGTGGTACGGTATTTCGTGATGGTATGACACGGAATGCTGCCAATTGTGTGGTGTGGTGTACTGTGACATTGCATGGGGTCATGGGAAATGATGAGTATGGTATGGTGCTGCACAGTACGCCACGGTATTGTGGTGTGACTTGACATATCATGACACGTTATGACATTGTATGGTGTTGCATGATGTAGTAAAGTATAATAAGGTAATAAAGTGTACCGCATTGCATAAAATGGTGTTGCAAATCGCGTTATTGCATGTCGATAAGCAGTTAATGATTGTCGTTCACAACAGCATCAGGCACCTGAACATAAACGCTGGCATAATTATGGTTCACAAGTATTCAAGTTAGGAAGCTTCCACTGAAGGAGAAGACATGAGCGATAATATAAACGCGTTTACCGATGAATTGTGTTGGAACAGCTCCAACATCATAGTAGCATGCTTACACATGTGTGTATCAGTAGTGCAAAGCGAGAGATATTTTGGTATGCCGTGCCAATAGCTTGCCATGTTCAGTAGGACACGGATCAGTCTTTGCCGATTGCATTGTAAAAGAACCGTCTCTAAAACTGCAAAGTTGTTTTGTCGACAGGTATTTGAAACCAATGTCAGGAATCTGTTATAATTAAGCTAGAACGGGCTCGTAGCGGGACCCTCTACGGTAGAGTCTGTAATTTGCATAAATCTGATTCAATTTCTCCCAACTTTTTATCTGTCAGTGCAAGATAGTAGTGGTACTCCCTGTTAACAAGTGCGAGATACTCACCCCTGGTAGTGTATATTTTATGTAGCCTCTAATGAACCCTTCATGGACAAACAGCAAGTACACAAAGCCATAAGTGTGTCGTTGCTCCTGCATGCTGTGCAATTTGAAAGATTGTGCATTAAAGTCGAGTGTTTTTAAACATTGATTTCCAATTGGTACAGCTCATGATGGTTTCTAGCCTGATCCACATATCCGAACTTCCAGTCCATGCAAATGTAAAGCTACCACCACGCTTATCAAGAAAAATATTCGACAGGAGCGTGCATAACATGACAGGCAAACAATTACCAGGTAGTCGGTTGTCTTGTAGTTACAGAGAATTAGCGATAAGGAAGAGGAAGGGGAGGGGACTGGGACAGCCAGGCCCACAAAGTAATTCGCACAGAGCGGGGTGTTCACATCTGCAAAAGTTGGCATGAATGGTCACGTGACTCACCGCACCTACTTCAAGGGTGGTCAGGTGGCCTGACTGAGAGTAGTGTAGCTGATCACGTCACCGACCCCAGGGAGGGGTGTCATGGTATCCACGTGACTCACCACACCCACTTCAAGGGTGGTCAGGTGGCCTGACTGAGAGTAGTGTAGCTGATCACGTCACCGATCCCAGGGAGGGGTGTCATGGTATCCACGTGACTCACCACACCCACTTTAAGGGTGGTCAGGTGGCCTGACTGAGAGTAGAGTGTAGCTGATCACGTCACCGATCCCAGGGAGGGGTGTCATGGTATCCACGTGACTCACCACACCCACTTTAAGGGTGGTCAGGTGGCCTGACTGAGAGTAGAGTGTAGCTGATCACGTCACCGATCCCAGGGAGGGATGTCATGGTATCCACGTGACTCACCACACCCACTTCAAGGGTGGTCAGGTGGCCTGACTGAGAGTAGTGTAGCTGATCACGTCACCGATCCCAGGGAGGGGTGTCATGGTATCCACGTGACTCACCACACCCACTTCAAGGGTGGTCAGGTGGCCTGACTGAGAGTAGTGTAGCTGATCACGTCACCGATCCCAGGGAGGGGTGTCATGGTATCCACGTGACTCACCACACCCACTTCAAGGGTGGTCAGGTGGCCTGACTGAGAGTAGTGTAGCTGATCACGTCACCGACCCCAGGGAGGGGTGTCATGGTATCCACGTGACACCCTGCACGCCTCCACATGGTGAATAACCATGCCATGATGCATGAATGCGTGAAACAATTCTGAGAAGAGTCCTGCAGTACCAGGTATTCCCAACCTTGCATCAGAGAGCTGTGCATGTTGCAACATTGCATGACGTGACCGCTCGTCGTCCTTTGACGTGGCATCAGAGACGCTGTGCTGTGAAATGTCAAGAGGTATGGCATATGGCATATGTGGCATATGGCATATGTGGCATATGTCATATGTGGCAAATGGCATATATGGCATATGTGGCATATGGCATATGTGGTATATGGCATATGTGGCATATGGCATATGTGGCATATTGCATATATGGCATATGTGGCATATGGCATATATGACATATGTGGCATATGGCATATGTGGCATATGGCATATGTGACATGTGGCATATGGCATATGGCATATGTGGCATGTGGCATATGGTATATGGCATATGTGGCATGTGGCATATGGCATATGGTCTGCGTCCCCAGCATCCCAGCAGAGCAGTGCACAGCTTTCCGTCGGTCAACGGGTTTGACTAATGGTTACCTATATACCAGCATAAGGCGCCAATTAGGAGCGTTGGACGTGTGATGGCAACAGGAGGGCTATGGGTCTGCCTTGCCGCTGGCACAGATCTGACACCATGGAACGAAAAAGCACTTGCAGCATTATTAACAGAAATTGCAAAATCAAGAAAACAGCTGACCTTATCAAGCCCAGCAGGGGCCAACAGCTGACCTCATCAAGCCCAACATGGACTAACATCTGACCTTATGAAGCCCAACAGGACTAACAACTGACCTAATCAAGACCAATAGGGACTAACAGCTGACCTCATCAAGACCAATAGGGACTAACAGCTGACTTCATCAAGCCCAACGGATACTAACAGAGCCCAACCACCTCATGCTTGGTCAAGGAGAACACGTCATACGATCCAGTAACATTCCAAATAAACGGCATGCCAATGCAAATGTAGCACAGGGGGCTGTACACTCCCACATAAGAGTGTATGTGTTGCCAGCACATCGACCGCACCCAATCGACGTCTCACCATGCACCTACAAATCGGCTGTCCACTGTCACATGCACACAGGCCAAGCCATAAGCAACCCCAAGGTGGCGGCCCACAGACCCATGCACACTGGCCAAGCCATAAAGCAACCCCAAAACCACCACGGCACATCACCCATAGGACAAACACCGCTGTAGGGAATACCAACATATTGGCCAAGTGTGAACGATAGGCCACGTCATACCGCATTAGAAGAAACGTACACAAGGCAGACTGTACCGCTCATCAAGCGCCGGACGATTACTAGTGGAATCCTGCTACTTCATGGTGATCCACCGCTACGACCACCAAGGTGAGATTAATAACCGATAACGAACTGTCTGCATGCTGTAATGCTGAACTGAAAACAAACATTTTAACGAGTTGAGCCCTGAAGAAACGTGTTGCTTCGGTATATACCTTTCTTGTTTATATATACACACACACACACACACACATATATATATATATATATATATATATATATATATATATATATATATACGTAAGTATTTGGGAAGTAGATTCTTCCAGATGCAGGTTCGGTTAAACAACGCATCAACTTCAGCACTGATCAACTTCTTTTTCAGCGATTGTATTTGATGAATTGAGATTCGATTTTCTCGTGTGTGTTCAAGCGTAACTGGTCCAATATTAATAATTGTACATGACGGAATTAATAAAAGACATCATTCCCTTTATTGTTTATTTTCCAATATGGCGCTGAAGGTTTCATCCGGGGGGTGCGCTCCAGCATTGTAGTCCAATACAAAAATGGAGACGCTTGAGCCGACCAATCAGCGTTTGACGACCTCCGTCGGTCGTGACAATGGTAAACAATCACATTTTGTCTTTAGTGCGGCGAAACCGGTGACATTCACACAAATACCAAATTTGTTTCCCTGTCAGCGGTGACATTGTGATAAAGTAGTATTAAAGATCACGACTAAAGTAGCAAGAATGTCTTTGTAGAAAATTAGCACGAACAAATGGAATAACATATGAATAATAGCTTCCACAAATTTTTCCCTACAGCCTTTACTATTGCCACGATCGGTGGAGGTCGTCAAACGCTGATTGGTCGGCTCAAGTTTATATAATTGATGGTCCTCTGAAGCGTCTCCCTTTTTTGGAAGCGGAGCGTTCTACCTGGTGTACTATAGCCTTGGTTTCATCTAACCTTAAACATTTTGAACACTCCGATATGGAGGAATCGGATTGTGAAATCTTTTATAATTTGAATAAAAATATTGGTCGCGTGCGGTGCTGTGCAATGGCATTCGTATTTAAACACCATGAATTATAGCGCAGTACATGGTCAAACAACAAGCATAATAAAATCACCACGGCATAGCACAGCATCCCATTGGTGGGAGATAGGAGGGCCATCACATAACCGCAGGGCCGACCGAGCTCTCACCTGTCGGTTAATGGTGGGGTCCCTGGTTCTGATGTAAGAGCCCTCTAGTGCTGAGAGTAGCCGCTTGTGTGGGCTTGCTGCGAGGATTGTAGTGATATCCACTAGTTGTGCGCCTGTGAGGGGTGGACGGTGGTCTGTTTCAGTGCGGTGGCGTTGACACCGCTTTATAGATGCATTGTGAGGTGTCTGGAGAGCGTTGTGGTTGCTTTGCTTATACTCAACCATTGGGACGGAGCGCATAGTCTGCCAAGTTACACTTGTAGTGGAACTATTGGAACGGGGTGCATAGTCTGCCAAGTTACACTTGTAGTGGAACTATTGGGACGGAGCACACAGTCTACTAAGTTACACGTGTAATGGTATATCACACCTTTATTGGTTGTAGTATATTACACTTGTAGTGGTGTATGACATTGAGCGGAGAGCGGTTCTGTGTGATGTTGTTTTTCAGTGCGAGTGATGCTGTGGTAGGGCTTTTATTGTAGATGCATAGCTGAAGCTCATGGACAGCGCCAATGACTGCACTACTGCGCTTGATGATCATATCCAAACCATCTCATCAGCTTTGTAAGCACGGGACGTGATGTTTTCTTCCTTTATAAAAAAAATACAATTGACGAATGGACTTCTGCGGTTGAAATGCCTGCTCTGTCTAACTTTTGAGTGCCAGATTAATTTTATAATTAACCATGTCGACCGAGTAACTGTTATTGGTTTGGATTTGTTTTACGCGGCGTAGTTCGCTGTCGACCCCAGCCCAGGTGAAGCCGTGTTTGATGGCGAGATGAACATACGTGTGTACTGCAGACCGTTTGTACCGGAGGGGACACCGGCTGGCATTGTTAAGACACTTCCCTTTGTCAGTCACCTTCCGGTGCACACTCATGGCGAAAGAGTCGGCGACAACACAAGTGAACGTCAAGGAAGCTAATGCTCTGTTCGACACTGGAATCAATGGCGAATTATATATGTATACGAGTATATATATAATCCTCGTTGGGCGTGGTTGAGAGAGGTAAAATAGCCTCGCTCGCCCGCGAATGGTACTCTGATCTCACGTCCAGCCAACTCCAGGTCGGGCGCCTCGCCGACCGTATTTTTCGGTAGATTTGTCCACCACAGAAACTCGGACACACGTCACTTTGATAAGAATATGGAATGTTACCAACCGAAACGCCTAAGCCGGATTCGATGGAACATGCATGAATAAAAACAACCAGAACTGTTATGCCAGATGGGGTTGAAACGCATAAAAGCAACCGAAGCTCTTAGGCCAAAGGGGTCGAAAAGTGTATATATGAAACAGCGACGGAAACCCGTCCAGTACCGACCACCAATGCGATGACACCATGACTGCAATACCGCTGACGCAGTTTCTGACAGGAAACTACATGTTGTCGGAAATGCACTTCAGACGGCAGGGCACAACAGTATGACGTGCAGCGCGTGCGTGTGGGTGGCACGGTGCCATTGGGGGCGTGTGGGTGGCCGGTGCCATTGGGCGCGTGCGTGTGGGTGGCACGGTGCCATTGGAGGCGTGTGGGTGGCACGGTGCCATTGGACCGCGTGCGTGTGGGTGGCACGGTGGCGCGTGCGTGTGGGTGGCACGGTGCATTGGGCGCGTGCGTGTGGGTGGCCGGTGCCATTGGACCGGTGCGTGTGGGTGGCACGGTGCCATTGGCCGTCGGACAACGTTTCGCGTGCGAGCGAGGCGCCGGCTCTCGCGAAGAGGTGCCAAGGCTGGCGCTGGTCCACGCCGGGCGATCGCCGCCGGCAATGATCAAGGTCACCGTCAAAGAGCCGGGTCGCCTTGCGCAACGACGCCGGCGATTACCGAGGATAGTGCCACAGTTGGTGGTGGCAGCTGCTGTGTGTGGGACAGGCCGAGGGCGGGAGAAGGTGCGTGTGGTGGTCGGGAGGTGAGATGACTCGTGACGGCGCGGGGCTCGCGCTGAGGACGCCCCACGTCACACTACTGGCGACGTTTCCGGCCTACTGGCCATTTCGCTGTACGCGCGGGCGCGTCAGAGTACGGAATATTGGCGCCAGTGAAGCAGGTGTTCGCGCGCTTCTCCCTGCGGGTGTGGAACACTGGCCAGCCCGGCTGACCTTGCCTGCAGCTGCAGACAATGGCGCGCGATAGACGCGTGGAGATGGCGCACGCACCGCAAAAACAGAACAGCTCGGTCATTAGCAGCGCCGCGCCGGCTGCCTGAGTGTGGTGACGTCACAATGGCGCTGATGACGCGATGCCATCGGTCATCGCAGGGCGATTAATCGCTCGACTCATTTGCGCGGCGTTTCTGCTGGGCGGATATCAATCACGGACTAGGTTTAATGGCGCTCGGTGCATATAAAAACATTCGGTACACAGTTTGTTGCCGACTGGCTGCTTTGGTAATGGAAATATTGCTGTTAATGGAACGTTGGAATTAGAACCAATTTGCGGCAGTGCAGTTAGACCGGTGCTTGGCATGCAGTTATAGTACGGTTATAATACAGTTACAGCTTCAGCATGGTTACAGTGCGGCTGCGCCACAGCTACAGGACAGTTACATGCATGACACAGTCCCAATTACAGTCGTTGTACAGTCCCAGCTACAGTTATAGAAAACCACAGTTGGAGCTATAGTACAGTACCAGTTCCAGCTATAGCACAGTCCCAGGTACAGTTATAGAACAGGTACAGTCACAGGTATAGTACAGTACCATTTACAGCTATATCACAGTCCCAGTTATAGTTATAGTACAGTCCAAGTTACAGTTATAGTACAGTTACAGGTACAGTTGTAATGCAGTCCCAGTTGCAGTACGGTTGCGCTACAGCTACAGGACAGGGACAGGTATAGGTACAGTTGCAGGGCTGGTATTGATATATGACAGGTACAGTTGCATTAGAATCACAGCTTTAGTATAGTTGCAGTGCGGTTTCGATACAGTTACATTAGCTTCTTTTTCTAGCGCCTTTTTGCATTGGATTTGGTTGCGCATGCCATGCGTATGTGTCAATGTGTGTATGAGGGATGTTGGGTAGCATAGCTACTTGGTTATTGCAACGAAGACTAGACCGTCATGGTGTCCTTAACGTCCACACCGTCACGGTGTACACAGTCACTGGGGAGCAGCAAACTGTTCCCCGCGTTCTAAATAAAAACCACAATAAAGTTATTGTGAGAGGAACACCGCCATTCATCAGTCCACTTATTGGGCTTTCCAAAACCAGCCCATTTTGCGCATTTTTACCATCGTTATTATTGGGTTGTTGGTATAGAATCTGTTCAGAGCAATTGCAGATGCATTATTGTTCATGCGGTAACACTCTAAATGAAAGTCACCGCATCAGACTGCACCCAACGGGTGCACCCCCCCCCTGTTCCGAAGCGACCAAAAGTTGTGTCTTCGCAATGCCATCGCTGTTTCCTCATGCTGCCTTATGGAGCCGAGGAGGTGGCCATGCACGTGTAACTTATTAAAAATTGAACTTAGCGACCCATTTGAATATTGTATACAGACACGGAGCCCTTGATTACAAAGAGATATAGGCATGCTAGAAAGTGCACAGCGCAAAACAACTAGACTTATCAGTGGACTAGGAAATTTAGAATATGGAGAGAAGCTTTTTTAAGAGACTCCTAAATGTAAATAAGAGACTTGTTAGTGCGTTCGCTTAAGATAAATATTAGGAACTGTGTTTTTTTTACCTCGCTCGATTTTGAAAATGATATTTTTTAAAAACTGAAATGTAGAATACAAAACAACCTACTCCACCCTAATCTAAAACAATGTAAAACACAAATTGTGGACAAGCAGATGGCACACTTAAACGAGGTGATGAGTGGGAAATATTTCACACCGTAGCCATTTGGGTCAGAGTGAAGTGAAGGGACTGCAATTGGCCAATTCCCGGAAAATGGGAACAATGCTGCATTTGATGCACCTTACACTACGGGCGTATTCACTAAAATTACGTTTTTGACGTTTTTTGGTCCCAATTTGGGAGTCAATTGCCAACGCTGGCTGTCTTGAACGCTGAATATTTCCACAGAACACTTGGCACGATTACATGAGCGATTGGCTTTTTAGGCCATGTGGAGCTTCATTTAAGGCCATACGATGACCTCCGATAACCTTTTTAGGACTTAGGAAAGCTCCAGATGAATTTTAAGCGCTGAATTGTAGATCAGCATCCATCTTGAAGCAGGAAAAAATGAACATAGGACGTCCTTAAAATGTTTTCTTTTTAATTTCAACAAAAGAGGTCAGCGCTATGATCTGACCTCACGCGTTTCCGATGGAATGAAGCACACCCTATTCTACATCATTAGACTAGCAAGATAATAAAATACATTTAGCAGGCCATTCTTATATATATGGGCAGTGGGTTTGTCAAAATTTGCAATACACTGCGACATTCCACATTTTCTAACACAAAATGACCATTTACCTTGCCCCCGAAGTCAAGCCGTGAACCCCAGAGGTCATGTTTTAGGTCAATAGAGATCTCTTGTAATAAGCTGCACACTATCTTGTTTCGCTTCTCTGGCACGCTAGGTTGGAATTGACATTGAAAATGTCTTTAAAAAAACACTCAAAATAATTTTAAAAGGGAACTTTTTAGCCGCCAGGTGGCACCCCTAGCTCATGTCAGGAATCTAAATAATTATCACCGAAACTATTTGAGCCACCAACAACAAAACAAGACTATGTATTTGTATAATTCACAATTTATAATTATATGCACTATGAGTATTTGTATTGTATATCATTATGAGAATAATATGGTATACAGCAGGGTTTCTCAACCTTTATTCGGCAGTGCCGCCCCCCCTGAGTTACTGCATCTTGAGAAGTAGATATAGTAATGATTGTAGTTTGGATAGAACCATGGACTTGAAATTCATGCTCCAATTGTAAATCAATGGACTGCATAATTTGGGTGAAAATTTTATTTGAAAACTAACAAATAAGCATAACACAATAAGGAATCCAAGTACAATCAGCGTCTGTCTTTAACGCTTTTCAACTTCATAACTTGGATGAAAGTTGTATTTAAAAAAAATACTCAAAAACCATTATAAAGCAATACAGAATCCATGTGCCATCAGTATCTGTCTCCAAAAACTTTTCAATGGGATCCCTGCGACTGGTGTAGGGCTGCCAAATTTTAAATTGTGTACACCCCCCCCACACATATAGCAAACCCCTTTTTTACCACCCCTTCCAAAAACTTCTTCATTACACCTTTTAAAAAAAAGGGGGGGGGAGAGAAGAAAAAAAAAAAAAAATTTATTAATTTTGTATAAAAATTTTTTTTTGGGCTTTTTCTCCCCAAAATAAACAAAAAAAACCCCTTTTTTTTTAAAAAAATTTAAACAAAAACCCCAAAATACCAAAAAAACACAAAAAAAAAAAAAAAAAAAAAAAAAAAAAAAAAATAAATAAATGTTTGGCTCCAGCGTCGTCAGAGCGAGACGTCGCTCGCCTCTTTTCTCGATGTCGAGGCGATTTCGAGGCCTCGAAAGTAGAGAAATAACCTTACTGAAGCATGACTCCACCAAGTAGGATGTTGGAAAAGCGAGTAAGAACAATTTCACTTCTTTCCAGAGTAGTGGATACTTCTTAGGCATTTCTTCGCTCATCCACAGCTTCTGGCGTCCTCCGTGTTTGAATCTCGCTTGAGCTGTTGTGTCGTTTTGCAGTTCTATGAAGTTTTCTTGTTTGGCGATGTCAACCTCAGATGCATCGGCAACGAACGGATCCACAAACCAGTGTGGTACGGTCATTGGGAGGAGGTCAGAGAAGCGAGCTTGCATATCATCATGCAGCTGCTTCAGATGGTCAACATACATGACTAAGTCATCATCAATCAGCTCGCTGGATGCTCCCAAGGAGGGAAACTGAGCAAACTTCCATCTCTCTAGGTTCAGCCAGAACAGCTTGAGTTTCCCGTTGAATGCAGCGATCGCCTCCTTCCAAGACAACAGGTTGGAGTCTTTCCCTTGGAGCTCTTTGTTCAGGACATTCAGCTTGTCAAAAATATCCGACAGGTAGAAGATATCGCACTTTGCATCAGTAAGTTTCTGGCCAAGTTCTGTTCCACTCAAGAACGAGATAGCACTGTCCCAAAGTGGAACAAAACGATGTACGCAGTTGCCCTTCGACAACCACTTGACTTCGGTGTGCAATACCAGTCGTTCAAATTCTTCATCATTTTATTCGCACAAGCGCTGGAAGAGGCGATCATTTAGTGCACTTTTTTGATGAAGTTGACAGCCTTGATAACGCGCCCTAGCGCCTCGTGCAGACGTCCTCCCAGTTTTTTGGCAGCCAGATACTGGCGGTGAACAACACAGTGAATGCAGACCACATCAGGCACAGCTTTTTCAGGTGGGCACTGAACCCCCGATACTTTCCGGCCATTAAAGCAGCACCATCTGTTGCACAAGCCACAACGTTCTTGAACAGAATGCTGTTCTCCTCAAAATAGGCCTCGACTTTTTTTTTGAAGATGGATTCGCCTGTAGTGTCAGTCGTTAGTTTCAAGGCAAAAAGCATTTCTTGACATATATCATGAATATCAAGAAACCTCACAAACGCCATCAGAAGAGCCGAATTATCGGGCAATGTTGATTCGTCGATCTGTAGTGAGAACTCGTTCACCTATAGTTTCGAGACTAATTGTCTTTCGACATCCGCCGCCATTTCGTCAATGCGCCGTGATACTGATGAGTTGCTCAGAGGAATAACACCAGTTACTTCTTGTGCACTCTGATTCATGACTGTTGAGAGCACAACGGACACTGCAGGCATGATTAGAAATTCGCCGATAGTATTCGGCTTACCAGCTTTTGCGATCAAATTCGCTATCTTGTAGGAAGCCTGGCCTGACTGTCTGGCGGCGTCCGTCTATTTTTACCGCTTTTTGGTGAACATCTGATTCACAGTCATCCTTTTTTGGAAGTCATCACGTAACATCCTGAAGAAATCAAGTGGCTTGTCTCTTTTGTCTCTGTGTGCAGTCTCCAGATTTATATTTGTTTAGTTTGCAGGGACGCATACTTTCATTTGAAAGTGAGGACATGCAAAGCAGGCACAACGGCACTGTGTTATTTTGTGGGCACTGAATGAATCCACAAGCAAGATATTCAACAAAATATTGCCTGTATTTTTTTCTTAGCTGCGCTGGCCATGCTTATCTGGAACGAAAAAACAATCATAATTCAGCATGATCAGGAATCAAGAATTTAATTACCCTAATAATTGTATATTACGAGTGAAATCAAAGATTAGGGATAAGGCTACGGATGTTTATCGCACCTTTCATTTTAGAGTAATTTAGTCATGTAATATTTTATTATTGTTAAATTTTATGAGAATTTCTTGATATGTATAATTTGAAAGGTACTTATGAAATTACAAACCAAAAAAACCAAATGTAACTTACAATTACAAATAAACCAAATGTAAAAAAACAATAAATAGCGTCATAATGAAAAGCCTAATACAGTAGAACCCCGATTATCCGGTATTCAAACGAGCGTCACCCTCAAAACAATGGCATGAATTGACCAAGACATTAATTAGTTATAAAGACCTAGATAAGCAAAAACGCGAATTTATTTCCGGTGTCATTGGATGTCCCGTTACATTGGAAGCTACCCAATACTCACAAGGCATTTGTAGAGAGATAAAAAATGAAGAAAATTAATCAACATCTATCGCAACGTATGTGTATAGTGACGGGGAAACATTCTGACGGGGAACAGCCTCGCCCAGCTGATAGTAAGCTATGTTTTGATTGATGGCTTCGACTTCCATCCCAATTCGCCACTTCACTCATCACATAATTATATAGTATTATATGTTAAGGTTATGGTAAATAAAATGCACACCTAAACCAAACCATTTTACCCTCATGAATGCTTAAAACAGTTCGTTCGTATGATTCGTCACGCTTTTTTTTCCTAAACGCCGAAGTTTAATAGAAACGAAACGGGACAAAACAAACAACGTAATGGTATAAACAGGGGCGGTGAGGGAGAGAATGGGGTATGAGTAGGTGGCATAAACAGGGGCTGTGAGGGAGAGAATAGGGTATGAGTAGGTGGCATAAACAGGTGGTATGGATGTGTGGATGTGAGGAGAGTGAAGAGCAAACAGTGTTTTTCGTCTTAAGCTATTTATTCTGACAAATTCTCTACTTATACTATATCTATCATTTCATACTAGTTGCTTAAATTTCATTGCTTTCTCTGCCATGAGGAAAGCCGTTATCAAGGCGTGACTACGGTCAGCTCACCAAAAGAAGAAGAAGAATTGCAAATGGCTGACGAGTTCACGCTAATAAATATTGGATTATTAATGAGTTTCCACGTTTAATACCTTAATATTCGTCACATAATATCTATGTATATATATATATATATATATATATATATATATATATATATATATATATATATGTGTGTGTGTGTGTGTGTGTGTATGTATGTATGAGATATACATATATATATTTATGTGCATATATATATATATATATATATATATATATATATATATATATCTATATGTGTATATATATATATATATATATATATATATATATATATATATATATATATATATATATATATATATATATATATATATATATATATATATATATATATATATATATTTATATGTATGTATGTGAGAGTTTATGGTATATTGTATATATTCATAAACAGGCTACTGTGACATGGTGACCACTACAAGGCTAATGGATCGCCGTATTTTCGTTTCACTTTGGCTAGTAAAATTTGCTGTCGTCGTGAGATTGCATGCATAGTACTTTTAGAGGACTTTTGGGGAAAATAGCATTCAATGTGACGCTCATTCATCGCCTCCTCAGGCAGCAAGACACATGTTACAGCACACAATATAAGTGAAAGAATAATTACTTACCACCATCAAAATAGAACTTCCCAGCGGGTCGACAACAACATAACACCAAAATGAAATTATTAGGCTTATATCAGCAACGCACACTTAACAACATTACAATCGTTACTTACTGTGAGATGTTCTGTGGCCTCCCGTGACCTCCCATTTCCCTAATTTTGTCCTGTGGCCCCTGAAAATATCATGGCCCCCAGGGGGGCCATATGGCCCACGTTGAGAACCCTGAATACAGTATACAATTAATGACTATACAATTGAAATTCGCACGAAATGAAAATCACGGGACGTTTGATGCACCTTGATGGAAGCATTTGATTGGCGACCGTATTCTAGGTGATATGGCCATTTAAAAATACTCCTGCCATCACAAATATGACAAATATATCGGGCCCGCTGAATAAAAAAAAACGTTTGGGATCATGTTCTTTAGGTTGTTCACAAAAGGACAGTTATCGGACTCAATGATTTGAATGAGTGCAGTTTTTAGGCAGTGAGAACCAATATTTTATGGATTTATGTCATGGACCAAGTAAGTTTCTCAATATTCATGCGTAGTTCTATCCAGGCATCGTAAGAAACAATGCAGGTCTCAAGTTTTATCAAGTTGCGACTACTATGAGAATAGATGCAGGACTCATCGTCCATTTTTCTCCAACATCGTCCGACCGCCATTGCTGTGCAATCTGTCTGGAGTTACCCAGCTATAGCTTCGCAGTGACTGCAGTCCGAAGTGTGCAGATAATTACGGAGAACAATGGAACAATGGTAAGTCGAATTGCATGGCATGATATCCGTTTAAAAATTGTCTACAGCTGCTTACTATATTCCTCGCATCATAGATATGGTCCACTGCAGAGCGGCAATTTCGAAAGCTCAAAATCTTACGCCTTTAGCAGCTACAGTGAAGCTACAACTTGCTACAAGCTACAAGTGAAGCTACAGCTACAACTTGTGCAACGGCAGCTACAATGAAGCCTTGTGATTTTGTGTAATCATGTTTTATTGGGCTCAAATGTATTAAACACCGCCTTCATTTGGGTATAAACGTGTTCGGCAAACAGCGCAGACGATTTTCCGTGTGTTCCCCGAACCAAACAGCGGTGTTCGGAATACGGCACGTATATCTGCGCCTGTTAAAGGTAGTGAAGCTTGCATTGAATTCCGAACACGGGCTTAATATTTTTAAGTTAACATTTTAAGCCCGCAGGGTTGCACTTGGGAAGGGCGAATCCAGTAATTATCATTGGGGAAGGGGTGCATTTCCTCGGAGGGGTGCCTTCGATGGAAAAAAATCGCTAAGTGGGGGATGGGTACACTTAAATTTACTGAGGGGCTCCTTTCCAACCCAAAGGGGCCAATTTTTCTCCTGCGCCCCTTCCTCAATGATAATTACTGGATCCACCCTTGCACAGTGCAACCTTGCGGGCTTAAAATGCTTAAATCCGTGTTCGAAATTCAGCACACACTTCACTTGTTTTAACAGGTGCAGATACACGTGCTGTATTCCGAACACCGCTGTTCGGTTAGGGAGCACACGGAAAATCGCCTGTGTTGTTTGCCGAACACGTTTATACCCAAATGAAGACTGTGTTTAATACATTTGAGCGCAATAAAACATGATTGCGCAAAATGCAAGGCTTCACTGTAGCTGTCGTTACACAAGTAATTAATAGCCGCTAAAAGCGTGTCATTTTGAGCTTTCGAATTTGCTGCCCTCCAGTTCAACAGATCAATAATTCAAGGAAGCATAGTAAGCAGCTGTAGACAATTTTGTAAAGGAATATCATGCCATGTAATTCAACTTGCCATTGTTCTCCATAATCATCTGAACACTTCGGACTGCAATCACTGTGAAGCTACGTCCCACCGTTAAAGTGTTAGGTGTCCTCCTCGACCAGCACCTTAGCTGGGATTTTCACTGTCTCAGATTTCTCTCACATGCTCACTGAACTATCTCCAGCTGCCGATTGACACTCTCCGAAAGTCCCGTCACGGTTGAAGACGGTTGGGCGCTGGCAGAGGCCATACCTGTGGCAGGTTTCTCCTCCGTACCCCATGAGCTGTTCCAACGTATATATTTGGGGATCAAGGAAGCCCAGAGCGCGGCGTGGAAAACAACGGGAAAAGAAGTTGCGTCCTACCCGAACTTGCTTTCGGCGTAAATCCTTAGAGCTCCCGGTGTCTCATTTATGCCTGGGCAGGCGAACAGTATGCCCAGGCATATGTCCAAGTCCAGGATTGTTGTCTGCGAGTGACGTAGCGAATATGCAACCGGCGATGATATTTGATGGAAACGCATGCCTGTTTCTATGGTACATTTTTAGAATACATTTGGCAAATAAGCAGAATGTTGCGGTGCTCACAGCTCCTCTTCAATGATTTCGCTGGCCATCGCCAGGACATCATCCTCTGAGGCAGCGATGAGCGGCATGTGTGGCGGATGACGCCGGCGATAAGTGTGCGGCACTCTAGAGCTATGCATTAAAAGTATGTCATATGACACTGGGAAAAGACAACTGTTCATCTGTCCTGTTTTGGCTACGATACCAAAGTAAAACGTGTATTTAAACCTGAAAGACGTTTCATATGACAACAGGGCATTGGACATTTATACCAGTAACCAATTCTCAGTTGAGGCATGAATTGCTCAAATAAAACCTGAAACTAGTCTTATTTGAGTGATAGCTTCCAGTGTTGAAACCAATAGCTATTCTCAAGTGAACTGGCTTCAGCGAAAACAATAATCTGCTTGTTGAGACTTCGAAGTGGTTTTCCACGAGTTCATTTGTGACCCACAAAGAGTCAGAGTGACACATGGGACTGGTTTTAATTGAGCATAGCTGTTTAAATTGAGACCAGTTGCTGTTCTCAGTGTGATTGGTTTCACTTGAGACCAAAATATATTTTCCTTCCTGAGTCTTGAAAGTGGTTTCACATGAGTACATTTGTAAGTCTTAACTCACTGGCATTCTCGCCTGAGAATGCCAGTGTGTTCTCAGCATATCGCGAACAGAGTGCTCGTTTTGTGTGGTCTGATTTGAATAGGGAAAATGAGAACGTCTGCTATTCTCAGAGAATATATACGCTTCTCAATTTTGTATCAGTGCGAAAGCACGAGCGCCGGAAGGACGCAGACCACATAACGCGCACCGGAGGGCAGATTTAATCCACCTAAGATCTCGGAAACTACTGAATATAGAAACACTAAATTTGGGGGCTAGGTTACGGCTGAAGTGAGCTCGCTTCAGTGTAATTTGGGGGCTAGGTTACGGCTGAAGTGAGCTCGCTTCATGTAATTTGGGGGCTAGGTTACGGCTGAAGTGAGCTCGCTTCAGTGTAATTTGGGGGCTAGGTTACGGCTGAAGTGAGCTCGCTTCAGTGTAATTTTTTCATCCGAGGTCAATGCCTTCAGGGCCAAATGAAGTCCAGATCTTCCGCCACACCGCACCGCCGCTGCACCGCACCGATGAAACCTTTTTAGCCTTGAACGCTCGGCGGCCGGCCGGCCGGTGGAATTTCCTATATTTACCAACGGATTTCGATTTTGTATGCATAGGATGTGCCTATTAATTTTGAACAATGTAACAAGATTGCACTACAATATCGCCGCCCGTTGTGAGATATCGTCAAAAAACAGGAGGGGTGGGCGGATTCCGCCCCCCCTCCTCTCCCTCCCCCCCTCCGGTGCGCGTGATAACACGTGACCTACGGGTTCGATCGACCTGAATTTGTGCCAGACAAATTCGGTGCACGAGCAAACCCTATTGACGAAGTGGAGTTGAAGTGTGAGGAATAAGCATGTTTGGCCTGCTACTGCTGCGCTGAGTGGGAGAGCACAACAACGGTTCTATTGATGCGACAAGTCACTGGCTGAGCTGTTAGACCCGTGCGCCTACACTGGGATGCAATGTAAATATGCCTACTTTTCCACCCACAATATTATTATCAGACAACACACTGCCGCGGCCAGCCGACGATGTTCTACAGCATAGCCTGTGCCACACATGGTCTTGAACGGGCCAGCGTTCTCTCAATGCCTGATCTTCGACGAGTCGCCAGGGCCGGTGTGTTCTGCGGCGCAGTATTATCGTCAGCCACTGATGATACGTCCGCCGAGCGGACAAGGATCTCATTTCAACGGGTCCAGTGCATACCAAGGTCACCAGCACGTGAAAATGAAAGTGGTTAAATTCAGACACACATGCCATGTGCGCATTGGAGACGTCAATGACAACCAGCTTGCAAGTATGTAAATGCAATGCCTTACAAGACCCCGCATCACTTTCGCTTGACGGTCCTGCAGGTTAGTGGTCATTTTTGGTGGCGTGTCCCCCTAACTGAGACGTCTTATCCGTCGATCTGTCTGTCGTCTTTTGGCCAGTGTTCACCATACATCGGGATGTACTCATATCCGTGGGCGACGCCACCGCGGTGACGAGGGAGGACGAGTCTCCCCTCCCCCTCTCACCACTTCGTGAAATGTGGCATTGCGCTTATGGCGTTGTGTGGGAATAATATAACTAAGATTATGTGTTTTGATATATAATATGTAGCTAAAATGTTACATAAATAATACAATCTTATATAACATAACACCTAAATAATATGACTTATAACTAAGCTAAGGTACGACTGAGGAAATATATAACTAAAATAGGATGCGAAATAATAAATTTGAGTACTATTATGGTGCAATATAGCTCTCGTCCTACCCCATCCAAAATCCGTGGCGTCACCACTGAGCAGAGCGTCTGATGGCGCCAACCCAAACGTCAGAAAACATCGCACGGAACGTAGTAAGTCAGAACCCATAACCAATCCAACACGTGCGCAGGTATTCTGTCAGAACCCATAGCCAATCTAACACGTGCGCAGGGATCTCTGAGCAGCTCAGCCACTGGAGAGGGAGGGCAGATCCCGGTGGCGACCCCCACGCCACCCTTCCCGCAGTTATATCTGAAGTCACATATTCTTTAAGGGATTTTTATTTTCCAAATTCAGGGATTTTCTCCTCGTTTCTCTGCCATCCCCGCTCAGCTTCAATTAACATCCATAAGTCGAGTCCCTCGAAACATAATACATTTGCATTGTTAATTACAGGGACACAACGAAGCGGCAACCAAGGGCCGTTGTGCACCCTTATCAATGTCCAGGTTGTCCGGGTGGCCGGGCCGTCCAGCCAGGAGATCAAAGCTGCCGATCGGAGGCTCCTGACACCGAGGTGAAAGGGCAGCGTATCGGCTTCCACAGGTCGTGACCCCATTCGGAGATGCAGACTTGTCCATCCAGCTGGCTGGGGCTCAGCACCAGCCGGCGGAGGCCGCGCCTATTGTCGGCGCAAACGGGTCTGCCCTTGCAACGTCTCCAACCGGACATCACGCACCGACGTCAGCTTGACACGGCTGTGCCTGCCTGTGCACCACTGGGGCCCCTGTGGTCCGGAGTCCACCTGAGACAGGAGACGGCTAGGGCCATACTCTTCTGACAAAACAATAATTACTGGGCCTATAAGGTTAAACCCCACCTGAAAACTGAGGGTGGGGATTCCCATGTTCATGGTCCTGTTTTGTCGCAATACCACTCAGGGACCTGATCCATACTACTCATGCTTGTCCATTTTTTACTTGTGGCTGATAGTGTACGCTCGAATAGTCTACACATATTGTAATTAAAGCTGTCGCATGCGGATGAATGCATAGATTTCATCGCAAAACATATTTCCTTTGCCTTCCTGCCCTTCGATTTCAGTGTATTCCATTTACCAGCTTTGGTGTATGTAATTACCGTTCTCTGAATGTCTAGTTGAGTGCCAACCTGAGTAGATGTGTGTAACGTTCCCCACACGCCTTCATACCGGCCTCCGTGAAACCTGGGGATTCCGTCACAGCGAGCTGTTCCTGGTATCAGGGCCCTTATTTCCACGGAGTGCTTATTTCATGGATTGGTACAGACACGGGCAAAACACAATGCTTCGAAAATAGTGCAGTAAATGCAACATTCATCACAACGACAGAGTCAGTTGGCTCAATTCCAGCCCCAATGCAATTCTGTACCGATCCTGTGTACTTCTGTACCAGTCCCAGCGTACCTCTGTGTTGTATGCACCAGCTCTGGTGCACATCTGCATCAGCTCCTGTCTATCTCTGTTCCAGCCACGTTGTACTTATGTGCCAGTCTTGGTGCACTTCTGTACCACCCCAGTGTACTATGCACCAGCCTCGATGTACCTCTGTACCACCCTAAGTGTACTATGCACCAGCCTCGGTGTACTTCTGTACCACCCCTAGTGTACCTATGCACCAGCCCAGATGTTCCTCTGTACCAGACCCGGTGTACCACTGCAACACACCCAGTGTACCTACGTACCAGTCTCAGTATGCTTATGTACCTATTTATGTGTACCTCTGTACCAGCTCCGATGTCCTGATGTGCCAGCCCCGATGTACCTCTGCAGCAACCCCGGTGTGCTTATGTGCCAGTCCCGGTGTAGGTGTACATCTGTACCAGGCCCGGCGTGCGTCCGTACCAGGCCCGGCGTACGGCTGTACCAGTCCCGGTGTACATCTGTACCAGTCCCGGTATACATCTGTACCAGTCCCGGTGTACCTCAGTGCCAGCCCTGGTGCGCATCTGTACCAGTCCCTGCGTGGATCCGTACCAGTCCCGGTGTACATCTGTACCAGCCCCGGTATACATCTGTACCAGTCCCGGTGTACCTCAGTGCCAGCCCTGGTGCGCATCTGTACCAGTCCCTGCGTGGATCCGTACCAGGTCGGTGTACATCTGTAAAAGTCCTGGTGTGTTTTTGTATCAGCCCCGGTGTACAAGCATCGATACACATATGTACCAGCCCCGATATACAAATGTGCCAGTCCGGATGTGCCTCAGTACCAGCCCCGGGGTACATGTACCAGTTCTGGTTTACCTGCACCAGTCCCGGTGTACAGCTGCATCAGGCCAGGTGTACCCCAGTACCAGCCCCGGTGCACATATGCACCAGTGGGGCCGCGGGAGCTCAGTCGGTAGAGTGTCGGACTCTTGATCGCAGGGCGGCGGGTTCGAATCTCGCAACCGGCGGCGTTACCGAGTCCATCCGCGACCAATCGGCGTGAGAGGTTGGCAACGCTATATGACCTAGCAGTTGAATGCGTCGTAAAAGAACCCAAGGTTCTTCTTCATTTGTACCAGTTCCGGTGTAATACATATATGCCAATCCCGGTGTACATCTGTACCAGTCCCGGTGTACATCTGCACCAGGCTAGGTGTACCTCAGTACCAGTCCCGATGTGCACGTGTACCAGGCTAGGTGTACTTCAGTACCAGGCACGATGTGCACGTGTATCAGTCCCGGTGTACATCTGTACCAGTCCCGGTGTACATCTGCACCAGGCTAGGTGTACCTCAGTACCAGGCTAGGTGTACCTCAGTACCAGGCACGGTGCGCATGCCAGGCGCGACAGCTCTGCGACGTCATCTTCCGGGCCGAGACTGTCGGCGGAGGACACGGAGGACACCCGGTCATGACGGAGCGACCATCTTTTATTCATGCACGTGCTGGCAGACGTTCGACCTTGCGTGGTCGACTGGAAGCCCGCCGGCCGGTCGCCGACGGTGGCCGCCGAACACTTGTGGACAGTCTGTGCGGTTGGAGGGCAGACGGTCGTCGCCGAACACTTGTGGACAGTCTCTGCGGTTGGGGGCCGTGTGCAAATGTTGGTGCACACCGGCGTTCTCTCATGATCGGTTGGTATGGTCGTGCTGCGACGCTTTGTTTGTGCACGGCCGACGCGGTTGTGCAATGCCGGAGGCGCGCGCGCGCGGTCGGGTCCGTTGAGTAACGTCACGGTCGGGTCCGTTGAGTAACGTCACGCTGTGTGACTTTCAGCCGGCGAACTGAGCCCGTATCCGGGGGGGGGTCTGCAAACGGAAGTTGTATTGAGGGCCGCGAGCACTTCCCTGAAACGAGTTCTGAAAATTACGCAGATTCCGAGAATTCAATCGGAACTTGGCAGTCTGGATCATTCAGTCTCATATACTGCTTCCTGGAGGTCACGAAAGAGATCACAGGTCAAGATCAACAAGTATTTGGCTTAAGTGCACGTACTTGTATGCGGTAGCACGCACGAGCTATTTTCATATAACTATAAAGCTGGAATCACAAACAGGTGAATAAATTCGACTACCTGAATGTGCTCATTATATTGGTGCACACCTGGGGATGTACTGTGTGTATTGGTGACACACCAGGGGTTGTACTGTGTGTATTGGTGACACACAAGGGGTTGTACTGTGTGTATTGGTGACACACCAGGGGTTGTACTGTGTGTATTGGTGACACACCTGGGGTTGTACTATGTGCACAGTTGTGCGCAGGAGTGGAGCATCACAAAACCATCGATGGGTCCTCGATCAACTCAGCTCTTACTTCGAACTTAGCGCTAAGTTAGCTAGCGCATATTTCACGCTCGTGAAATATCGTAGTCGTAGAGTTGCAGTGGTTACTGGTGAGTATTGTTGGGAGCCTCCAACCCGCCAGCGCCGACTGGTAAGTATTGTTGGGAGTCTCCAACTCGCCAGCGTCGACTGGTGAGTATTGTTGGGAGTCTCCAACTCGCCAGCGTCGACTGGTGAGTATTGTTGGGAGTCTCCAACCCGCCAGCGTCGACTGGTGAGTATTGTTGGGAGTCTCCAACCCGCCAGCGTCGACTGGTGAGTATTGTTGGGAGTCTCCAACCCGCCAGCGTCGACTGGTGAGTATTGTTGGGAGTCTCCAACCCGCCAGCGTCGACTGGTGAGTATTGTTGGGAGTCTCCAACTCGCCAGCGTCGACTGGTGAGTATTGTTGGGAGTCTCCAACCCGCCAGCGTCGACTGGTGAGTATTGTTGGGAGTCTCCAACTCGCCAGCGTCGACTGGTGAGTATTGTTGGGAGTCTCCAACCCGCCAGCGTCGACTGGTGAGTATTGTTGGGAGTCTCCAACCCGCCAGCGTCGACTGGTGAGTATTGTTGGGAGTCTCCAACCCGCCAGCGTCGACTGGTGAGTATTGTTGGGAGTCTCCAACCCGCCAGCGCCGACTGGTGAGTATTGTTGGGAGTCTCCAACCCGCCAGCGTCGACACGATGCGGGGTTCATTAATGGTCGCGCCAGTCTAAACGATGCTTCAGTTAAGTAAAATGAAGCAAATCATGCTTAGTTATGCTTATTCATGAATTCCAAACGTTTCTATTTATAATTGACTCGGATCCCGTCTAAATAAAAAATAAATAAATAAATAACAACTCCAGAATATCCAGAAGTTCACAAAACTATGGCAAAACTGACTTCATGTGCAGCATCAAGGTCAAACATGAACACAGGAAGCAAAATCAATGGAAGCGCAGCATTCTTGGATCTCTTATATTATTTTAAAAACGTCAGATAGCTCAGTTGTTTGGAAAGCCAACCTATGCTGGACTACGCTGAGACACAATTCAGAACCCTGGGGATTATTTAAGAACACTCAGGGTTCTTTTGTATTCAAATATAGCAGCACTATGCGACACCCCACAGGGTTATTTTAAGGAAGTTCTTTCAAAAGTATCGCTACGCTTCTAATGTTCGTTTGAAAATCCGGAGAGGCAGCGATCATAAGGTAACCACAAACCGATCACCGTTCTTCTGTGAGAACGGTGGGACCAGGACGGAGTCCCTGGACACACTTGCCTGTGCTTTTTGTAGGGAAGGCGTTCTTCGGAAAACTCAGCAGCCTTTCTCATCAAAGAATCAAATCAAAGAATGTCCTTTCTGGTGCGATTTCCCTTTCTGCACGATCGAAATGGGACTCAATCTTCCTTCATGCAGCATTCTAGAGAACATACGCTCGCTACATTCAACAGCAATTCATGGACCGAAGTCGTCGAACAACACTACATATTTAATTAGAGGAAACATGGGCGGAAATATTTTCACATAAATTACCAAAAGAAGCTTACTCCATAAACAATAAGATGTATCATGAAAACCCTTCAAATCGAAACCGCACAATTCTGGCAGCGCCTCAAGATCTCATGACACACGCACCAAGCCTTGGCGAAATGCTGTCAGTCTCCTGATCAAGGTCACTGGATATCATGTTGAGCAGGACGATTAAACCATGCGGGTATAAACGGCGAACAATTGGCCTTCCAATCCCAATCCTGAGCTTCAATATATGGCATGTGGAGAAAATAGCGGCCATCACCTGAATGCTATCCAGAATGATGATAAATTGCATATCACACATCATCACATACATCGCATAAATCACACACAATTAAAGAAGTGACATCAATCCCACACAATTACATTTCACTGTGTTCAGATACTGATGGACAATCTGAAGCTGGCAACTCCTCACACTATGACACACGCGCCAAACTTTGGCGGAACGCTGCCAATCACTCGGTCAAGACAACGGAATGCCGCGCTCTGCAGCGAAATGAAACGACGATACGGGTATAGGCGCCGAACCTTTGGCTTCCCAATCTCAGTGCTGAACTTCAAAACTGAACTGAACAAGTAGGGGAACTGGCGACAATCACCAAAATCCTTCCGGAGCAATCTAGGTCACATTATGATGCGAAATCAGAAACCGCAAGAATCACACGCCTATCATCACTCACCGGTTATGAATAAACGAATGAGCCGGATCCGGTTATGAATGAACGGCGCCATACTCATCACAGACCGGTACTAAGACGCATGCTGTATACTGCTGGCTGATGGCTGGTCCGTCTCCAGTACTGTTGTCACACTGCAAACACATCACTTATCATCAGCTGCGTAGCCTTCCACCCCCACGTCGGCGTCGCCGTCCACACCCACGTCGGCGTCGCCGTCCACACCCACGTCGGCGTCGCCTTCCACACCCACGTCGGCGTCGCCTTCCACACCTACGTCGGCGTCGCTTTCCATGTTCAAAAATATCGGACGCGCGCTCACGAGCGCATCTGTATACGTATCATTCATAAACGCGCGCATAGTGTAAGAACTTAAGAACCTGCCTGAATGTATTACATAAGAATTATCATTAAAGTTAGAGAACAAAAGCATGTTTTTTAAAAACGATCCTAGTATATTCATGGCAGGAGGCGACGTTCGGTACTCGAAGGTTTATGGCTGCTCTTTAGTGGGAACACTAACAGTTCTAGTGAGAGACTTTGCACGTAGTTAGGGCGAACCTTTAAATACTTGGGTTCTTTAGATTGAACTGCCAGTCTCATCTTATCGAATGCAATGTTGTTTGACCTCGTGTTTTTTTTATGAAACCACCAGTACAAGCTTTTGAGGGAGTATTCCTTTCCTTCATTGGAATTTGGCACGATGTTACCTGGGCAGTATGAAGATTGGTAGGATGTTGTAAACGGTGAGAAATTTCGGCTTTACATTTGATTTGGCCTTCTGTCAGCACCAATTAAATATTTCCATTCTGTGACGTGTACGTACGCTATCTAGAGCATTAACCAAGGAGCGATGTGGAAGATCGCCGAACTGATGCAGACAAAATCGGCGAGAACAAAACGCGCCAGAAAACTCAATGAGCATGGTAAGCGGGAGAGAAGCGAGCGCAATTAATATGGGTGAAATATATGATATTCTGTACATGCATCCTTTTCGGCTCTCATCATCACTTATCAGTTCTTAGAGACCCTGGGGACAAGAAAAGAGTCCGTATGGGCTTCTCCTCACAGCCCGAGGTCCTCTCTCGCAGCTAGAGGCCCCTCTCAGTCGTCTCAGGGGCCTTCCCAGGGCCTTTTCCGTCAGACCGGAGTCCCGATTCAAAAGTGTTGGATTCATAGGCTTTCTTCGGCTTGGGCCCCGCCGTCAGCTCAAGACACTATTTTGGCTCGGGATCATATCCGTCAGCCCGGAGCCCCTTTGGTCGGTCCAGGCGACCGTCACGTCGGCTCAGTGGACCCCTGCACCTACCCCTTGAGGGGCCTTTGCGGGCACGTCACGGCGGTCGCCTGCACGGAACCCTCCAGGGAGAGCTGTCTCTCCCCCCAGCCACCTTGGCTACACCACTGCAACTGGTCACCGCTTGGTCGATCTCACCCGTAACGGCCTATTCGGCCTCACCACCAGAGCCCGTTTTCAAGTCGCTCTTCAAGTCGCTTGTTTCATCGTCGCTCTCGACCAATCGTGGTTTGCCATGTAGAGTAGCCTGTCCCCGCGGCGCAGCAGAGAGTTGAGTTGTGGAGGCTGGCCAGATGTAGCCTGCTACAAGATGTGGACGCCAGAACGTTTGGTGTCTCGGTTGGACGGTTGTCTGTCGTTGCCAGTCTTGATTACCTGTTGATTTGGAGACACGAACTTTGGTTGATTTTGGTGTCACTGTGATGGACTGCTGAAACTGTTGCACAAGTTGTCACCGTTTGACTAACTAATCAGCTCGATTAATACAAGGGCATTAACAGCTGGTGACTTTGAAGAACGGCTCTTGGATTTGAGAACTGGCGATGGAGAAGAGCTATTGAATTTGAGAACCAGGTATCGTACAAACGACGAAAATATAGACTATCACTGCCAGGCAGACTGAGACTTACCTACACTTGAATGATAGTGTAGAGAAATATCGTCCGAATAGCAGACACTTGGTTCGAAAGAATTGCTGCTAACTATTTCCATCAAATGGACTTTTGAACGACAAAGGGCGGCAGCCGGGCGCTTGCCCTGCTGGCCGCTTAATCTCAGTGGCTCTGCTCAGAGCAGCGTGACAGTCCACCCTCGTCAACTCCTCAGCGACTGCTGAACACTGGGGGCCTCCACACATCACTGACCGGCAGCCGTACCACATGACCCGCCACAACTGGCAAAAAGTCACGAGGGACAATCGGCCGGCCATCGGCACATATACGCTGGCTCAGCTACTTAGCGCGCCGTACCAGCTACTGTGATGTGGCGTCACAGCGGCTGGCAAGTTATAATACATACAAATATGACTCAGTTACCTAATTTGATACTAAAGGTACTGCTAGAAGCTAACTTCGTTACATCCCAGCGCGAGGCCTTAAGTTACTAATTTACATTCCCTCGATATTTTTTTTAATCAACTAGGCAGTTCACGGATAATTATCAGTTCATCGTCCGTACATTCACTTACGATATGCAAGGTAATACAACGAGTATCGTTATCGTTATGCACCCGATTATGTAAATTACTACGCATGATTAGACTCTTGGTCCTAATCCCAAATTAGGATTATATTTACACCTCTCAGCGATCACTAGATCGACCATGGGCCGAGCGCGTGCATTACGTCGCAGATGATGACTGGTCGGGAGGTGTGTGGCCCCAGAGATACTGCCAGCGTTGCTGGTGACGTCGGGAAGTAGGTAGCCGTCCCACTTGAGCGGGTGCTGCCCGGCCGTGGCACGTCCTAGATCTAGCAGCTTCATCGCGTTGCTGATGGCGGGTCGTGGTCGTGTGCGGTGAGCTAGACACGAGCCGACCTGCTGGTCAGACGACCACCTGTCTTCATCAGATGTATGGAGTGGATATATTTCAGGTACAGTCAGGGTCCAGCGAAGGGATGCAAGGGTCTGGATCATTGGGGACGATTTCTACCACCATATTCACTATATGCGCACTGTACTATGGTATTCATTCCACCATACAGGACATATCACATAGGACACAAGGTTCTCATGTTCCGTCACGCTTTGTCAATTGGCACACCGGCCTGAGAGTAGCACACGGCTCAAACAGTAAGTGCCCGTACGGGGCACACGCGTGCCCGTAAGTGCCCGTACGGGGCACACGGGGCACACGGGGCACACGCGTGCATGCTAGGCTTAGCTGAGTGGCACACCGGCCCAAACAGTTGCGTGGCGCACAGAGCACTGAGGCTGACTGACCCAACCTTGAGCACGCATCATCCCCAGGTGGTGTCAACTTTTACCAGTACACACGCACACACACACACACGCGCGCTCAAGAATACAAATATAATCGACGTACCAATATTTCCATATCTGGGTGAAAAATGTCAACCTATGCAAATACTTATACATTCTTGCGTATGGCAATAATTTTATGTTCTTCATGGAAGGCACTTCAGAGAATAGATTTTACTTTGGGAAAGCAAATGGGGTCTGATTTTGTTTTCATTTCAAGGTGAATTTTAAAATCCCAAATATGTCTTTCCTTGACCGAATATTCTTTTGTGTTTTGGCCCGTGTTTGAATTATTATTAATGTTCATGCCATCAATTATAAAGTGCATTGGAATTCGCTAGAAAACAATAGTTTATTGCAAGCTTCTGAATCATAATTTCCCTTACCCTAATTTCCAACTGTATTACTTCCGTTCCATTAACCCGCCCCATCTAGAGGGAGTCATTAACGTAAATTATAAATGCCATGTAAGTTCTAGCAACTCTGCTCAGAGCAACGTAACAGTCTACCCTCGTCGACAACTCCTCAGCGACTCCTGAGCGCTACTTCCACACATGACTAGCCGGTGACCGTTCGTCGACAACTCCTCAGCGACTCCTGAGCGCTACTTCCACACATGACTAGCCGGTGACCGTTCGTCGACAACTCCTCAGCGACTCCTGAGCGCTACTTCCACACATGACTAGCCGGTGACCGTTCGTCGACAACTCCTCAGCGACTCCTGAGCGCTACTTCCACACATGACTAGCCGGTGACCGTTCGTCGACAACTGCTCAGCGACTCCTGAGCGCTACTTCCCACATGACTAGCCGTGATCGTTCTCACAACTCTCGCGCTCCTAGCCTACTTCCATACTAGCCGGTGACCGTTCGTCGACAACTCCTCAGCGACTCCTGAGCGCTACTTCCACACATGACTAGCCGGTGACCGTTCGTCGACAACTGCTCAGCGACTCCTGAGCGCTACTTCCACACATGACTAGCCGGTGACCGTTCGTCGACAACTCCTCAGCGACTCCTGAGCGCTACTTCCACACATGACTAGCCGGTGACCGTTCCACATGACCCGCCACATCCGGCGGAAGTCACGATGGGCAGTCGGCCGGTCATCGGCACATAGACGCTGGCTCAGCAGCTTAGCGCGCCGTACCAGCTGCTGCGGTGTGGCGGTACGGCGGCAGGCGAGTTCAAACACAAACAACTGTGACTTGGTCACCTAATTTGACACCAAAGGTACTGCTAGAAGCTGACTTCGTTGCAGACTCCATGGGAGCTGAGTGCGTGACAGAAGTGAAAGTCCAACAACTGCTGTACGCGTCACAAGTTTGTCGGATTAGGCGGAAGGCGATTGACTATTGATGACGCACGTGCTGCGACCTTGGCCTCTTGACGGGACGCACTCGTCAAGCCTGCTTGTGCCGAGGCCGTTTGTCAGCAGCGTACACCAGCGTGACAGCACGCTGCGTGTCCACCGTGTTCAGTCGCGTGTCCAATCCAGACAGGTACAGAGATGGCGTCGGAACGCATGGCATTGAGGGTGCCCGGAAGTGATCTGCACTATGCACTATGCAATGAAAAACAAATTTACGCAATGGAATTCGACATGAACTGCACTTGTATGTTGATCACATCCGTCTTCTGCCAGAAGCATATTATAAGTGCCTGCAGACCAGTCACTTATACTTTCACCAGACAGATTCTACCGGAAGCATACCAGCTGTAGGAACGAAATACTGAGGAAAGCTTTGATTGGCTGGAGCTAAAATCCTTGAATGCGAGTTAATCCTATTGCGGTCCGAAGTGCTCAGTCAGTCCCCCTTCACCCCACCCCACCCACACGATTTGTCATGTCATGTCGAAATCCTGAGGGCAAAATTATGTGATTTGGTGACTTCTAGCATTCTTATCCACGTATCGCGTCGACTTTTAATATTTGTATTTTTATCAGTGGCGTATCTGGGATTAGTGCGACACAACTGGAGTCGGTTTTAGCTCTCCTGTACACTCGGGGATTACTGGCTGCACAAGTTTTCACAGCTGTACTTTGCGAAATGGGTAGTTCTTCACACGTTGCAGGTCTAGAGCACATACATGCTTCTGAAATACCTCCAGCATACTTCTAAAATGTTGAAACATGGCAGAGGCCTCTCAAGGTAAGGCAACTACTAGGTGTTCTCGTTGGGTTTCTACGTGTGACCATGATGGAGAGGCAACTGTGAGATATGTAATCACCTTTATTTATTTTGCAAAGTGGGATACCCATAGGAAATGATCTCGCGGATCCTTGAGCTATTTGAATGCCACTATTACTGTCTTGCATTGATTTCCCATCCTGTGTCTACCATCTGATGTTCCTTAGATTAGAATCAAATAATAAATTAATATATGTCGTTATGAACATATATATACAGTCCCCACCTCTCTCTCTCTCTCTCTCTCTCTCTCTCTCTCTCTCTCTCTCTCTCTCTCTCTCTCTCTCTCTCTCTCTCTCTCTCTCTCTCTCTCTCTCTCTCTCTCTCTCTCTCTCTCTCTCTCTCTCTCTCTCTCTCTCTCTCTCTCTCTCTCTCTCTCTCTCTCTCTCTCTCTCTCTCTCTCTCTCTCTCTCTCTCTCTCTCTCTCTCTCTCTCTCTCTCTCTCTCTCTCGCTCTCGCTCTCGCTCTCGCTCTCGCTCTCGCTCTCGCTCTCGCTCTCTCTCTCTCTCTCTCTCTCTCTCGCTCTCGCTCTCGCTCTCGCTCTCGCTCTCGCTCTCGCTCTCGCTCTCGCTCTCTCTCTCGAGTGGTAAATATTATCCTATAGTCTAGTAGAGATTCGCGCGCCGAGAGCGGACGGTATGAAATACGATTTCACTTTGCATCGGCCTCTATTCGGTGCAAAGCAGCACATTGTCGTCTAGCCTGATAGATGTGGCCTCCGGTACGTCGGAAGCCTTCGCCGGCATATCTGCATTCGTACTGCACAGCACGTCGATCTTCAGAGCGGAGGATGTCCGCTCGCCGTGAAGTGAACGATTGCAAAAACTGGTCCCATTTGCAGCTGAGTGGCTATGGCTGGTCGGTGAGGAACGGAAGATGTGTCGGTGTAGAGACGTGATGTCCGCTACCGCCGGCTGTGGCTGGTCGACGGGGAACGGACGCTGTGTCGGTGTAGAGACGTGATGTCCGCTACCGCCGGCTGTGGCTGGTCGACGGGGAACGGACGCTGTGTCGGTAGAGAGTAATTTCTCGTAGACAGACGTGATGTCCGCTACCGCCGGCTGTGGCTGGTCGACGGGGAACGGACGCTGTGTCGGTGTAGAGACGTGATGTCCGCTACCACCGGCTGTGCCTGGTCGGCGGGGAACGGAAGATGTGTCGGTGTAGAGACGTGATGTCCGCTACCATCGGCTGTGGCTGGTCGACGGGGAACGGACGCTGTGTCGGTGTAGAGACGTGATGTCCGCTACCGCCGGCTGTGGCTGGTCGACGGGGAACGGACGCTGTGTCGGTGTAGAGACGTGATGTCCGCTACCGCCGGCTGTGGCTGGTCGACGGGGAACGGACGCTGTGTCGGTGTAGAGACGTGATGTCCGCTACCACCGGCTGTGGCTGGCCGGTGGGGAACGGAAGCTGTGTCGGTGTAGAGACGTGATGTCCGCTACCATCGGCTGTGGCTGGTCGACGGGGAACGGACGCTGTGTCGGTGTAGAGACGTGATGTCCGCTACCACCGGCTGTGGCTGGTCGACGGGGAACGGACGCTGTGTCGGTGTAGAGACGTGGTGTCCGCTACCACCGGATGTGCACCAATGTCACGCATGATTGAGGTGATCGGCATTCCATAGTCATGGAGCGCAAGTCAGTTAAAAAAAAGTGTTTAGTTGTGTCCTAGCCAGAGCCTGATCTGACCAGATTATGCTGCTGAAGGAGTCGCTACAGTTGACTCCAATGGGGCTAAATCACAGCCTTTTGAGCCCCCACTCAGAAAAGGTTAGGCGATGTGAAATGCGACTTCACTAGGGGGCAGTCTCGGGTATGGGGGAGGGGCACGGCCGACGAAGTTAGTATGTAAAATGAGCCTGGCTAGTCGTTGGTTGCAGCCTATCGCACTGTTATGCAGACGCCACAGACTGTCACAGCTCAGATTACAATGGCAAGCGGTGATAGTCTACTGGCACATCACGCGATAAGCCAGTTGAGCCGGCTGTTGGAGCCGGCTGTTGGAGCCGGCTGTTGGAGCCGGCTGTTGGAGCCGGCTGCAGTGGGGCGAGGTGAGTGAGGTGTTATCTGATCAGATGACAGGCTCGCACCAGCAACAGATGCCAAACAAGCTTCTTGGCCCTAACACGTACCTAGTTGTAGGTATGTGTAGGCATGTGACTCACGTCCGTTTCCCGATTCTTAAATATCTTTCACACACCTGGCGTCCGGGGATGCAGAGACATGTTTGTGCGGGAGTATATGAACCAGGCGGTTTCAATGTTTCTAAAAACATAGGTATACCAGGGATACGCCCATAAAACTATTTCTAAAGGGAGGTCAACGTGAGAAAAAGGCATAAAATAACCCTATGCTCATATTAAGATAAAGAAATAGATCCAAAATCACACTGTATATATTTCGGCCACGGGCCTTCCTCAGCAGTGGAACTTGAGGACTGTTGAGGAATGCCCATGGCCGAAATATATACAATGTGATTTGGGATCTATTTCTTTATCTTAATATGAGCATAAGGTTATTTTATGCCTTTTTCTCACTCATAACCATGCTCAGTGCAGCACTGCACCTAATCAAACAAGGAGGTCAACGTATGCAATGAACATAGAACATGGTGCTGGGGAAGGCTAAGGCATACAATGAAGTTTGAAAGCTGAAGAAAAAGCCCGCTATAGACAATTCAGCGACTTTTTAGACATATGCTGCCCAGTGGTTACAGGAACTGACCCGCCCCGGGCGACAACTGTAACAGGAACTGACCCGCCCCCGTCAATAGCAATGTTGAGCGATGAGTCGCCACCGTTCGTATCCACGTGGCTTGGACGCTGTTCTCGTTACACATACCACCAGGAGTGCTCCGACAGCCTTTCTTTCTTGATGGCATGCCCAATAAGCAATCCTCATGATCTTTCATCCGGGTGTGAGGCAATGCTAGACACCAAAATACTGCGTGTGCAGGGGCGCTGAGTTCGGAAGATGATTGGGGAGCACAAACATGGAGGCAATGAGTGGGCCGAAATGGATTGGGGGACACACTCCACAGAGTCCCATGTAAAAAGTTGAAATTATTGGGGCAAGCAACCATTGGGGGGCAAATTCCCCCTCAAAAGTACACAAAACAGCATCCATGTGCGTGGCGAATGCACTCGTGATTTTTGTTCTTTTTTTCCATACGAAGCGCATCGCAACCGTGTATTTTGATTCCCAGTTAAACATTTCGAGGGACCATGCCACTTGACCACACCTGAGTACGCCTCTGCTTCGCACAGGAAAGCTACACACCTCACTACTCGGACAAACCAGATTAGGTCATTCCAGGTCAAACGAGGTCAATGATATGTCGGGGTAGATCCCGGAATCTTGATCGCGAGGGGCCACTTGTTCTGTAGATATATAACTCGGTCAGCGGAGCAGACAGCCGGAGCAGCGCCGGCTGCTCCGGCTGGCTAGATCCTTCGGCGATCTAACCGGACATGAAGCCACCACTCGGCGACTCTGAGGGACTGCCAGCGGCACTGTAACCGGCCGATTTCTATTTCGTCACCACCAAAAGATCGCCTGGTGATGGTCGGCCACCTGCACATTCGGCAGCGGCGTGACTTCGCTTTTTTCCGGCCAGGTGTGGAAACAAACGGGGGGATGTTCCTTCCCACAGAGTGTACTGCCGCCACAAAACACAAAGTCTTGCTAAGCGAGTCGCTTGGTGCACTGGGCGAATATCTGTAACCGATGAAGGTCGGTGAGCTGGCCATAATGACAGCTGTCGGGTTTTGAGGTTCGATTCTCTGATGTTGTCTTTCACAGGACACCCTAGTCGCCGACATTTGGCTGGCATGCGCTGCCAACTGGATGTTGCCAATATTTGTGTGGCCGGGGGCGACGTGGGTGTCGGTACCGGACATGATTTGTGTGGCCGGGGGCGACGTGGGTGTCGGTACCGGACATGATTTGTGTGGCCGGGGGCGACGTGGGTGTCGGTACCGGACGTGATTTGTGTGGCCGGGGGCGACGTGGGTGTCGGTACCGGACATGATTTGTGTGGCCGGGGGCGACGTGGGTGTCGGTACCGGACGTGATTTGTGTGGCCGGGGGCGACGTGGGTGTCGGTACCGGACATGATTTGTGTGGCCGGGGGCGACGTGGGTGTCGGTACCGGACATGATTTGTGTGGCCGGGGGCGACGTGGGTGTCGGTACCGGACATGATTTGTGTGGCCGGGGGCGACGTGGGTGTCGGTACCGGACATGATTTGTGTGGCCGGGGGCGACGTGTGTCGGTACCGGACATGATTTGTGTGGCCGGGGGCGACGTGGGTGTCGGTACCGGACATGATTTGTGTGGCCGGGGGCGACGTGGGTGTCGGTACCGGACATGATTTGTGTGGCCGGGGGCGACGTGGGTGTCGGTACCGGACATGATTTGTGTGGCCGGGGGCGACGTGGGTGTCGGTACCGGACATGATTTGTGTGGCCGGGGGCGACGTGGGTGTCGGTACCGGACATGATTTGTGTGGCCGGGGGCGACGTGGGTGTCGGTACCGGACATGATTTGTGTGGCCGGGGGCGACGTGGGTGTCGGTACCGGACATGATTTGTGTGGCCGGGGGCGACGTGGGTGTCGGTACCGGACATGATTTGTGTGGCCGGGGGCGACGTGGGTGTCGGTACCGGACATGATTTGTGTGGCCGGGGGCGACGTGGGTGTCGGTACCGGACATGATTTGTGTGGCCGGGGGCGACGTGGGTGTCGGTACCGGACATGATTTGTGTGGCCGGGGGCGACGTGGGTGTCGGTACCGGACATGATTTGTGTGGCCGGGGGCGACGTGGGTGTCGGTACCGGACATGATTTGTGTGGCCGGGGGCGACGTGGGTGTCGGTACCGGACATGATTTGTGTGGCCGGGGGCGACGTGGGTGTCGGTACCGGACATGATTTGTGTGGCCGGGGGCGACGTGGGTGTCGGTACCGGACATGATTTGTGTGGCCGGGGGCGACGTGGGTGTCGGTACCGGACATGATTTGTGTGGCCGGGGGCGACGTGGGTGTCGGTACCGGACATGATTTGTGTGGCCGGGGGCGACGTGGGTGTCGGTACCGGACATGATTTGTGTGGCCGGGGGCGACGTGGGTGTCGGTACCGGACATGATTTGTGTGGCCGGGGGCGACGTGGGTGTCGGTACCGGACATGATTTGTGTGGCCGGGGGCGACGTGGGTGTCGGTACCGGACATGATTTGTGTGGCCGGGGGCGACGTGGGTGTCGGTACCGGACATGATTTGTGTGGCCGGGGGCGACGTGGGTGTCGGTACCGGACATGATTTGTGTGGCCGGGGGCGACGTGGGTGTCGGTACCGGACATGATTTGTGTGGCCGGGGGCGACGTGGGTGTCGGTACCGGACATGATTTGTGTGGCCGGGGGCGACGTGGGTGTCGGTACCGGACATGATTTGTGTGGCCGGGGGCGACGTGGGTGTCGGTACCGGACATGATTTGTGTGGCCGGGGGCGACGTGGGTGTCGGTACCGGACATGATTTGTGTGGCCTGGGGGCGACGTGGGTGTCTCGGTACCGGACATGATTTGTGTGGCCGGGGGCGACGTGGGTGTCGGTACCGGACATGATTTGTGTGGCCGGGGGCGACGTGGGTGTCGGTACCGGACATGATTTGTGTGGCCGGGGGCGACGTGGGTGTCGGTACCGGACATGATTTGTGTGGCCGGGGGCGACGTGGGTGTCGGTACCGGACATGATTTGTGTGGCCGGGGGCGACGTGGGTGTCGGTACCGGACATGATTTGTGTGGCCGGGGGCGACGTGGGTGTCGGTACCGGACATGATTTGTGTGGCCGGGGGCGACGTGGGTGTCGGTACCGGACATGATTTGTGTGGCCGGGGGCGACGTGGGTGTCGGTACCGGACATGATTTGTGTGGCCGGGGGCGACGTGGGTGTCGGTACCGGACATGATTTGTGTGGCCGGGGGCGACGTGGGTGTCGGTACCGGACATGATTTGTGTGGCCGGGGGCGACGTGGGTGTCGGTACCGGACATGATTTGTGTGGCCGGGGGCGACGTGGGTGTCGGTACCGGACATGATTTGTGTGGCCGGGGGCGACGTGGGTGTCGGTACCGGACATGATTTGTGTGGCCGGGGGCGACGTGGGTGTCGGTACCGGACATGATTTGTGTGGCCGGGGGCGACGTGGGTGTCGGTACCGGACATGATTTGTGTGGCCGGGGGCGACGTGGTGTCGGTACCGGACATGATTTGTGTGGCCGGGGGCGACGTGGGTGTCGGTACCGGACATGATTTGTGTGGCCGGGGCGACGTGGGTTCGTACCGGACATGATTTGTGTGGCCGGGGGCGGGTGTCGGTACCGGACATGATTTGTGTGGCCGGGGGCGACGTGGGTGTCGGTACCGGACATGATTTGTGTGGCCGGGGGCGACGTGGGTGTCGGTACCGGACATGATTTGTGTGGCCGGGGGCGACGTGGGTGTCGGTACCGGACATGATTTGTGTGGCCGGAGATGATGTGAGGGTCGGTACCGGACGTGATTTGTGTGGCCGGGGGCGACGTGGGTGTCGGTACCGGACATGATTTGTGTGGCCGGAGATGATGTGAGTGGGTCGGTACCGGACGTGATTTGTGTGGCCGGAGAGCGACGTGGGTGTCGGTACCGTACAGGTAATTTGTGTGGCCGGAGACGACGTGAGGTGTCGGTACCTTGGGTGATTTGTGTGGCCGGGGACGACGTGGGTGTCGGTACCTGACGTAATTTGTGTGGCCGGGGGCGACGTGGGTGTCGGTACCTTGGTAATTTGTGTGGCCGGAGACGACGTGGTCGGTACCTTAGGTGATTTGTGTGGCCGGAGGCGACGTGGGTGTCGGTACCGGACATGATTTGTGTGGCCGGAGATGATGTGAGGGTCGGTACCGGACGTGATTTGTGTGGCCGGAGACGACGTGGGTGTCGGTACCGGACATCATTTGTGTGGCCGGAGATGATGTGTGGGTCGGTACCTTAGGTAATTTGTGTGGCCGGAGGCGACGTGGGTGTCGGTACTGGACGTGATTTGTGTGGCCGGAGACGATGTGAGGGTCGGTACCTTAGGTAATTTGTGTGGCCGGAGGCGACGTGAGGGTCGGTACCTTAGGTAATTTGTGTGGCCGGAGACGACGTGAGGGTCAGTACCGGGCGCGATTTGTGTGGCCGGAGACGACGTGGGTGTCGGTACTGGACGTGATTTGTGTGGCCGGAGACGATGTGAGGGTCGGTACCTTAGGTAATTTGTGTGGCCGGAGACGATGTGAGGGTCGGTACCTTAGGTAATTTGTGTGGCCGGAGACGACGTGAGGGTCAGTACCGGGCGTGATTTGTGTGGCCGGAGACGACGTGAGGGTCGGTACCTTAGGTAATTTGTGTGGTCGGAGACGATGTGAGGGTCGGTACTTTAGGTAATTTGTGTGGCCGGAGACGACGTGAGGGTCGGTACCTTAGGTAATTTGTGTGGCCGGAGGCGACGTGAGGGTCGGTACCTTAGGTAATTTGTGTGGCCGGAGGCGACGTGAGGGTCGGTACCTTAGGTAATTTGTGTGGCCGGAGACGACGTGGGGGTCGGTACTGGACGTGATTTGTGTGGCCGGAGACGACGTGAGGGTCGGTACCTTAGGTAATTTGTGTCCTTAGGTACCGGGCGTGATTCCATACGCCTGGTACTGACGCGACTGTGAAAAGCCCATTATATTGAAAGGCGGATGTTTCCGCCTGCAGACTGGTCGGACGTTGCCGACTCTAGACTGATCGGACGTTGCCGACTCTAGGCTGGTCGGAAATTTGGGACTGTAAGCTGGGCGGATGTTGCCAAGCCCAGGTTTGCGAGACGTCCGAACACAGTCCTTGACGTCCGGGACACGCGGACCGAGCGGGGTGTCAGAGTCAGTGGTGTCATGACGGCTGACCGAGCGGGGTGTCAGAGTCAGTGGTGTCATGACGGCTGACCGAGCGGGGTGTCAGAGTCAGTGGTGTCATGACGGCTGACCGAGCGGGGTGTCAATTGTGTTGACGGCGACCGAGCGGGGTGTCAGAGTCAGTGGTGTCATGACGGCGGACCGAGCGGGGTGTCAGAGTCACTGGTGTCATGACGGCGGACCGAGCGGGGTGTCAGAGTAAGTGGTGTCATGACGGCGGACCGAGCGGGGTGTCAGAGTCAGTGGTGTCGGGACACGCGGACCGAGCGGGGTGTCAGAGTCAGTGGTGTCATGACGGCGGACCGAGCGGGGTGTCAGAGTCAGTGGTGTCATGACGGCGGACCGAGCGGGGTGTCAGAGTCAGTGGTGTCATGACGGCGGACCGAGCGGGGTGTCAGAGTCAGTGGTGTCATGACGGCGGACCGAGCGGGTGTCAGAGTCACTGGTGTCATGACGGCGGACCGAGCGGGGTGTCAGAGTCAGTGGTGTCATGACGGCGGACCGAGCGAGGGGTGTCAGAGTCAGTGGTGTCATGATGGCGGACCGAGCGGGGTGTCAGAGTCAGTGGTGTCATGATGGCGGACCGAGCGGGGTGTCAGAGTCAGTGGTGTCATGATGGCGGACCGAGCGGGGTGTCAGAGTCAGTGGTGTCATGACGGCGGACCGAGCGGGGTGTCAGAGTCAGTGGTGTCATGACGGCGGACCGAGCGGAGGTGTCAGAGTCAGTGGTGTCATGACGGCGGACCGAGCGGGGTGTCAGAGTCAGTGGTGTCATGACGGCGGACCGAGCGGGGTGTCAGAGTCAGTGGTGTCATGACGGCGGACCGAGCGGGGTGTCAGAGTCAGTGGTGTCATGACGGCGGACCGAGCGGGGTGTCAGAGTCAGTGGTGTCATGACGGCGGACCGAGCGAGGTGTCAGAGTCAGTGGTGTCATGATGGCGGACCGAGCGGGGTGTCAGAGTCAGTGGTGTCATGACGGCGGACCGAGCGGAGGTGTCAGAGTCAGTGGTGTCATGACGGCGGACCGAGCGGGGTGTCAGAGTCAGTGGTGTCATGACGGCTGACCGAGCGGGGTGTCAGAGTAAGTGGTGTCATGACGGCGGACCGAGCGGGGTGTCAGAGTCAGTGGTGTCATGACGGCGGATCGAGCGGGGTGTCAGAGTCAGTGGTGTCGGGACACGCGGACCGAGCGAGGTGTCAGATGTCCTGGCCGTTACGAGCCAACATTTCAGGAGTGGCGAGTGCAATTACTCTTGCATTGACCGAATCCCACCACAAGGGGTGTATGTAATTTAAGTTGGGAAATATACACTTGATTTCAACAATACACCATCTTCCGCATTCAAATATTTCAAAACATTTCGTTTTGTATTACTTAGCTCCTAGAATATGGCGCAATTAAAAGTTTTGGTATGTACTGGTATGTTCCGGCATGTGCCTGGTATGTTCTGGCGCGTATCTGGTATGTGCTGGTATGTACCTGGTATGTTCTAGTATTTTCCTTCCGGTGTAGCCTCATAAAGGTTGTTGCAATGTTGCTGGAAGGCCTGCTAAAATATGTATGACCAATTCAACGTGTCTTTGCGGATCTTCTACAGTTAGCTGATTATTTTCAGAGCTACACATATAGGCAGCATTTTCGACTGCTTTGTTTTTCTTACCGCGGCCGCTCCGTTCGTGCCAAGCTTGCAGTAATTGAGGAAACGTTCCTGGCATCAAAGTACTGCGCTTTGCGCAGGTTTACGTCGATATGCATTTTGTGACGGTACCTTATGTGGCATTTGACCATTTTGTAAGCTGAATGACATCCAAATGATGGTTCAGTGCCGAAACGTTGAGCTTTTTTGGTTTTAGACTAACACCATATTTTCGAACTTGCTCACTTAAACCACTCCTCAAGAAAAAAGAGTTAATTGTTCATTATGCATTGTTTCCCACACTATGAAAGCCTTTATCGCAAGTTGCTTGGTTACTTGGTTTGCTTGGTATACGTCCCATTAGCAGTCACTACAGCTAAATCATAGCCTTCTTCCCTTGGTCATTCCAATCTAGCCCATCTGCAGTCAATCCGCGCCCGGAAGTGATGTCCACTCCGGTTGAATCGACCACAGAGAGGGCCTTCACAGTTTACAGCGACACCTTGGCATGCATGTTTCTCGTCTGCTACATCACACCGACCACAGAGAGGGCCCTGACAGTTTATAGCGACATCTCGTCATGCATGCTTCTCCTCTGCTACATCACACCGACCGGACTACATCTCGTCTGCACACAATCGACCACAGAGAGGGCCTTGACAGTTTACAGCGACATCTCGTCATGCATGCTTCTCCTCTGCTACATCACACCGACGAGACTACATCTCGTCTGCACACAATCGACCACAGAGAGGGCCTTAACAGTTTACAGCGACATCTCGTCATGCATGCTTCTCCTCTGCTACATCACACCGACGAGACTGCATCTCGTCTGCACATGCACACTGCACAGATGGGTGCGCCTGAGAAGGCATAACGGCGTCGTAAAAGCAGATAAGCTGTGGGATAATGCCCTCGGATCGCTATCTTCACACCCACGAGTCGAGATTGGCATGCGGAAATTGAACAGCCCGATTGAGCACGAAGAGCACGTGAGGAGAATGCCACCATTAGCCTACTCAACCGCGACAACTTTGGTTGTGTCAATCAGTGCACAAGATCTACCCAGCTGGTATGCCCCACATTCTGGAAAAAAAAACAGAAGCCCACAATTTGGCCAGGGGTACATGACTGGCTAGAGACGGCCTCTCCTGCTCTTCGCTCGCGACCAATCGGTGTGAGAGAAGGGCATCAATATATGACTGAAGCAGTCTACGCGTCAAAAACCAACAACCACCAACTAAGTGAATTAGTGCTAGCGGTACGGATCTCTGCGGGTACGGAGCTCAGTGCCAGGGGACAATTTGACCCCCTGCTCCTTTCCAGCTATCTTTTGCTTTAAGTTAGATAGAAAGTTGTCATCACTCGAATTATGTAGCTTCTTCCGTGAACTGTCAGAGTAACATGAAATATTTTTAGGTACCTTTTTGGTTAACCTGGATGTCAGATTAAGCAGGTCAATGTCGTGGGCCGTCGGCTACACGGGCTTCGCCGCAGTTTTCGAACATGTGAAACAACTGCGATTTCGTGTTTCAATATCGGTGATCTGAGAACTAAGAACATAGTCTAGCGCACTGACAAGTGCAAAAGACAATGTCACCAACCAGATGAACGTCAAATACATGGAAATATAACATGAACCGTTGAAACTGACGATTTCTAAGCAAAATTTGATCAGGAAATGATAGTGGGCGCCACCAAGCAAAGCCAAATGCCACCTTCTCTTCGATAAGTTAGGAGAACAAAAGTCCAAACATCTCTTCTTTTTGGAAGGTTTTTTCCAATATAACTCCCCCTCCCCCAAAAAAAAGAAAATCAAAGATGTAGATTTCATCTTAATATCAGAAACGAACTCAAATAACCTAGTTTGGTTATTTTAATACTAATAGTACGTATTTTCACTATAGAGAGTCTGCGAAGCTCTGGGAATGTTTCCCGATATTGTCCATTGACCTGACCGTACGTCGACTTGAACTCGGAATACATAATTTGTAATTGCGTCTCTTCCGGTTTTCCAACATATGAATTAGTCACAAAGAACATTTGTCCTGCCTGATCATCCGTCTGACCTGGTGACCTGACCTGAGGTTACTTTTTGCGGTTTTGTTTTGCATTCTTTGCTTTACATTTAAATGTACACTCATATTTCACTTTTGTGGCTGTTTCTTGTACGGCTTTTCCGATGCAATATATTTCAACGTATATCTAAAAACCTTACTGAAACGAAACCATGGCCTAACTTTGGCCTGACCTAGCTTCGAAATGTTAGCAGACGAACACGTAAGATGCCTTAAGCAATGTGCGTGCATTAGTTGCCGAAATGCATGCAAAATGCCATAGTGGTCTTTTGAACGGCTCAAGACTCAAGACTCTCAACACTCAAGACGAAAAAGGTACATTCTGAGGCCTTCAAATTGACACTCGACTTTGTGTCTTCTGAGAGTGTAGGGGCCTACCTCATCTGGCAACATGCTAAATATAGAGAAGATATGAAGAAATCGACGATGGAGGAGTAAATATACCCTGAATTAAATGTAGGACTACGTTCCTGATGAAGAATTGAGAAGAAAATGTCCCCTTGATGATATGAAGAGCCACGCTCCTGATGAGTAATTGTCCCCTGAATAATATATATAACCACGTCCTTGATGAGGTATTAAGGAGTAAATGTTTGTGCAGTGACACATGGAACCACCCTCCTGAGGCTACGGTCTTCTTCAGCACGCGTAGGTCAGTATAATTAATGTAAACTTTATAGGTGGAGGCATCCCATATGTAGAATCCTTTAGAGCTATCGCAGCAGTTGTGTATGCCCCCAGTTCCATTTCCGGTTCCCTTTTGCTCATGAGAACCTATCTCCAGTCCTCTCTCACCAAGCACAATATTAACCTCGTGATGCCATCACGATCGAATGATGTCACCACTCCCCTTTCACCAAATGCAACATTAATATCGTGATGCCATCACCATCGTATGATGTCACCATTCCCCAGGAAAGCCTTAAAGTTCCCCTTCACGGTAAGTTCCTCGGGTAAAAATGCCTAGTCATCCGATGTGAAAGCGTACGTCAGTCCGCTCTGTTGCGCCCTGCAAATTTCGCTCCACTTTCTCAATATGCCCACTTATTTGCAAGTGTCGTACGCTTGACGCATCCTTCAGCGTTGATGGTTCCATATTCCGACCGTACCTTTGACCTGGACAACCCGTCAAAGACGACAGCATGGCTCCATTGCGGATATTTCATTTCCCGTGGTGACGCACTGTTAGTGTAGCTGCACAGCACTCGTGGAGTCTGATAATCAGACGATGTGAGGAAACTGTTCCTCAAAGTGCTGTGAACCGCCTACAAAGCGGACAGAAACGGTGGTACTCCAAGTATGCCGTGTATCGAACGCATGGCATATACGAGGCGTCGGACCTTAGGCAGGCTTTAGGGCTCTGGCATGGTAGCTTGTCAGCTTGGACAGCTTAGCATAAGCGTTCCCCAACCATGGAGCCCAAGCATGGGAAAAGCACTCGGTATAAGTGCATGGTGAAAGGTGCATGTTTTGTACTTGCCTACGACAGAGCGTCCATTGAGGCCCCACGGCCTCAATGTGAACGTCGTCCAGGATCAACGGCCCGCCATCTGCCATGACGCCGGGCCCACCACCCTCCGACAACTTGGCCCGTCTGTCAGTCACACACGAGCAGACACATTTGATCGCCCTCGCGTAATCGCCGATAGCCGTGATATCACCGGCTATACCGCAAGGTCGAAATACACGACCTTGCGGTCGAGTGCCACTGTTCATTGAGAGCTGACGCTTCCGAAGGGTCAGCGCTGGCCAGCACCTCTTCGGAAAATGTGCTTACCACAAACCCACTGTGGTCAGGAGAGATTAAGCAGTTGGAATTAACTCAAGGTAGTCGGTAGGAGAGGATCATCAATGGGCACTGTTGCACTGACCTACAGGAGTATGTAATTGCGTAGGATTACGACAGAACTTTTAGTGTGCATTATTTCCGTATGTGAAGGGTGGTTGGGTCTTATCGTACAGCTACATCAAATCAATTATAGCAGTACATCATGCAAAATATATCTCCCGAGCGCACCGCAAGCCTGGGCATGCCAATGAAATCTCAGACTTGTGGCGTATTTCTGAGAAGTGCTGAGACACCACGTCGAGCACGTGGTGACCGTATCGACTGGACCCATGCATCAACCAGCTGTCGACAGCTGGTTGATGTTTGTGGTTGCTTGTGGTGTCATTGTAAGACCGAATGACAAGACTTACATAAGAGAAATGGCGAGCGCTTGCGGCGGCGGATTTCGCGACTGTAGCTACATCAAGGTACGTCCGACACGGGTACTGTAACATCGGTCACCACCAAGCGCTCCGCCAGCCTCTCACCCAGATTTGTCGCCGGTGGACTTGATAATCACGCCAGTTGTGGGATTCGAACCCACGACCTCACGACCAAAGGTCAATCGTCCGGGTAAGGGATGGCCTCGGTGGATAGCGTCCGCCTAAATCGCTTGGCCAGCACCCAAGCGCCGAGCCAATATTGCTCAGACAACACCTGAACGGCTTCCCCGTCGAGGGAGGTGCCCCACCGACGAGCCGCCGGTCGAGCGCGCGCGCCGCCGCGCTCGCGTCGCCCACTGGTCCGCATTCCATCGAAAGTGAAACCGGGTCACACGGCGTGTGCGCAGTGGGTCAGCGTCATTGCTAAACTTCTCCGAACGGGGCGACAGTGTTGGTCGTCAGGCGCGGTGGTGCAAGTGGGCAGTGGCGAAACCAGGCGGCCGGCCCGGTCAGGGTGGCACCCCACTATCGCGCAGATAGTTCTCGATAGCTTCGACCGGACTTGTGCGCGGGCCGAACACATTTCAGCAGAGGGCAGCGGCGGTGGTGAGCTGAATAAGTAACTAATGGCGTCCGCGGCGACCCCGCGGTTTCTGCGTACTGCGGGGGCCGCAGGCTGGACTGCAGCAGTGGGGCCGAGCACCGGAAAGTAGGACAACGTCAAGGTCGTTGGAAGTTTGGGAAGATGTGAGGTGACTCAGTGGGGCTCGTGGTGATATTGGAGGAGGGAGCAGTGTGGTCGCATGGCGATGGCTAGCCGGAACCAGATAGTTATAATTTCCTCACCACTAGCCGAATTCAGCGAGTAGCAAAAGAGAAAATTCCTAAAACTTTAAGGCTATATGCTTAACTATGGTTGCTCCATTCCTTCCACCCTGGCCCATTCCATGACAAATCGACAAGTGAAAGGGCTAAAATTACACCCAATATTTTATATTTTGATGAAAATATTTGTGTGGGGGTATCTGATACGTCGAATCCAGCTGCGCCACTTTTAGAAAGATTAGGTCAACGGTCAAGGGGTTATAGCCTCGGGCATTTCTGAGATGTCACCTAACAAAGATGTATTTTGAGGTCTTTAATCCAATGAAGAACAATCTGAATTGTGCAAAAGTATATATCGGTGAACTTGCCATGAGTTACTGCATCGTTTGGTTATGTCGAAATTCTCGTTTATGGGATATTTGAAATCGTGACATCATGACCTAAGGTCACGTAACCTATTTTAACTTTCGGGACAGTCACAATGCGATTTGAAAAAGTGCAGAAATGAAGTTCGATATCTTATCTTTCGAAGCAAAAAATAAAAAAAAAAGGTTTGCCCCTAAATCTCTACATATCCGTTCAAAATTAGACATGCATGGTTGTTTTTTTCCGCTAGTTTATTGTGCCCGGTATAAATATGTATTTACAACGGTATATTAATTAAACACAAGGTTTTTGACGTTCGAGGCACGTGACTGGATGATAATGTTAGTCATCTGGTCTTGAATGTTGCGTTGCACAAGTGTTTTAACCCGTTGTGAGGTCAAGGGTTAAACAAAATGGCAGAAATCTTTCCAATTTGTGACGGTAGACGATTTATGAGTTGTACCTTGCCATGAATTACAAGGAGAGAGAGAGAGAAGAATCCACAATATACCAATCAAATTCCAATAACCGAGAAACCATTCGCGCAATCATTTATTGTCTCGCGAAAATATAAATCCGCGAATGTAGTGAAATATCAGGAAGGGCACAAACAAGGGGTGGCACCGTGTTTGAGTGTCCGGTGCTCACTGCTCACTCTCGCTGACCGTGCTGCCTGTGAAGCGAGGAAATTTCTCAGGGTGTCGGACGCAGTAAAGGTGAAAGTAAAGCTATTTTATGAGTCGGACCAGATCAGCCGGATGTGTCTCGACAAGACCGATCATGTCACAGCGCGACAGGTTGATGGAATCAAAAGTAGAGTTCGGAAAAGGCTTGCTTTGGGAAATGTGTGTGATATATATGATCTATGCCAGCAGTACTCTGAAAATCCTTTCACCGGCTTCTTAACCTTTGCCGCCCTTCATCCGAAGCATTGCGTCCTGGCAGGCAGCAGTGGGACGCATTCGGTGTGCATGTGCACTTATCATCAAAACCCAAAACTGCTCATATCCACTCTCGGCCTTCCCGGTCTCAAATACCGTAACCCCCTCGATCACGCTGTATGTGGCACGGAAAACCGTGATTGCATGATGCACAACTGTGAGGACTGCCCTGGTGAAAACGGGGTGATGAACTTCCTGAGGCTTATCCTCGCGGACAAATCAGGAGAAGAGAGTGAAGGTGATTCAGTCCCAGATGATGACATGGATAATGAGATTAGGTACAAACAGTGGATGAGCACGTATCGCTGTACAGTCGCAGAAATAACCTAGAACAAAGAGGAAGCATGCCATATTTGAGCTAGCAAACCGTGAAGCTGACCAGACACCACTTTGTGACTAACAAACAAGGTCAGCACTTCACCTACGCAAAGGCAACAGCAAAGGAGGGCGAAGTGATTGTCTTGTACGATTTCGCTGAAAATTATTCATTTGTGATGCAGGATGTAGCTAAAGGCTTCCACTGGAATTCGTCCCAGTGTTTGTAATTGTCCCGTGGAACTCGTCCCAGTGCGTCAGTTTGTAGTGTACTGGCGTGAGGACGAGTTACCGTCCCATCAGAGTACTGCTGTATCTCTGACGGCACAAAGCACAACACCGACACGGTGGATGCGTTCCTGCAACGGCTTATCCCAGAAACTGGGACCGCAGTGCCTGACCTAAAAAAATAATATTGATGTCACAAACGGCAGTATGCGGAAAAGCATGACTTCGTCAATGTGTGTCACCATCAGACAGATTTTGGGTATCCTGTGAGTGACTTTTTTGTCACATCTCATGGCAAGGCAGCCAAGCGTGCCGCGGCTCAAGAGAGCCTCAAGCGCCCGCTTAACAGCCAGATACTGACGGCGGAGAACATGTTTGAGTACCTGTTGCACAAGCTAGCCAGGTGCATTAAGTTCATATTTGTATGAAAGCAGGAGGCATTTGACGTCACGACCCATCACACCGAGCGCTTCTCGAAAGCCATCACGGTGAAGGGAACACAGGGTTACCACAAGTTGGCACCAGTGACCCACAGCACCATAATAGTTCATGAACTGCTTACCGATGCAGGGCGTGTGTTAATGGTAGTTGGGTGAAGTGAGACGTGTTGGTGTGCGCGCTGATACAGATTGTGTTGATTAATATTATCGCAGTGACAGATCACCAGTCTGAACTGGGATTCTGACAAGGTATAAGATGATCTGCACATCTATAGATCATTATATTGCATTGCATTATAGTACTGTACTGTAGCAAATTATTGTATTGCATTGCATGGGTAATTCTGTTACTTTGTTTTAATACACCGATGTATACGGCTCATGATCCAATGCGATTCATTTTAGAATCAGCATGTGTCAATGCATGCGTCCGCGCCAAATTTGTTCTCAAGCGTTCACGATGAATGTTCTAACTCAGTCAATGACGTTCATCTTTTCGTTTCCAGAATGTGGGGTTTGAAACATCAGAAAGTTGATATTGCAGTGATTGGCGGTGGTAAAAACCCTTCAGTATTTTCGGTGAAATATATTCGTACATTTTTCATATGCTGACATTGAGGCAGAAATATATTACATAAGGTGAAAACATTTATGTTGCCTTTCTCCTTACAAGTGACGATCTAGGATTTCACAAATCACCCTTCGTCGCTTCTGAATTTCCAAAATAGCATTGCGACTGGCTTGAAGGTCAAACTAGGTCACGTTATCTTAAGTCACAAGCTCACGATAAAAACACGCGTGAAAAAAAGAGTCGAAATTGACACCGGATGCAGTGGATGATGGCGAGTTCAGCGACATACAGTTGTTATGCAATTCGTGTTACTCTTCATTAAGTTACAGGTCTCCAAACACCATAACCTCTCAAAAACATCTAACAAATGACCTCTCAAAAATGTACGATGCTATGACTCCTTAACCGTTGATCCGATCTTTCCGATACTTGCACAGCTGGATTATAGAGACAAACTAACCATATGTAAGTATTTTCATCGAGATATGAAGTGTAATTTGGGCCCTTCACCTGCCGATTTGTCATGGAATGGGCCACCTACCACAATTCGGAGACATTTCTACCATTTGTTTAACCATTGACCTCACAACGAGTTAGAGCACTTGTACAGCACAACACTCAAGATTAGATGACTAACATTCTCATTCCATCACGTGCCACGAACATCAAAAGTGTTGTAGTTCAGTAATATACTGTTTTAAGCAAATATTAAAATAGGCCACGATAAACTAACGCAAAAACAAACATGCATGTCTAATTTTGAACGGATATGTAGAGTTTTAGTGGCAAAACACTGTTTTTTTTTATTTTTTGCTTCGAAAGAAAAGATATCGAACTTCATTTCTGCACTTTTTAAAATCGCATTGTGACTGTCCCGATAGTTAAAGTAGGGAACGTGACCTTAGGTCAGGATGACACAATTTCAAATGTCCTGTAAATGAATATTCAGAAATTGCCAAAACATGCAGTGGGTTATTATGAGTTTACCGATATATACTTTTGCACAATTCGAAATCATTGTCATTGTATTAAGGACCTCGAAAGACACCCTTGACTCCTTAACCGTTGACTCCTTAACTTAACACCCCCCCCGCCCGCGGCCCCCCCCAACCACCCCGGCCGGGGGGGGGGGAAAAAAAAAACCCCCAAAAAAAAAAAAAAAAAAAAAAAAAGAAAAAAAAAAAAAAAAAAAAAGGGGAAAAAAAAAAAAAAAAAAAAATAAAAAAAATTTTTTTTTGGGTCATCATATTCATCACCGATCGGGTGGGACCAGATATTGGCACATACCGACCTGTAACAGATGAAACAAACTGCAATGCTATTCGACAGCCCGAAATTGCTATCGACATACGCTGTGTAATTTAAGGTCAGGTCAACAGATGGGTCCCAAACAATGACCTGGTCAGTCATGGGACACTAGGGAGGTCTGTAATATATCAATCGAACGCTTGGCATAGCACAATGATGGTAACAGCCTCTAGCTCAATGCAGTGCGATATAATGCGCAGAAATGTGCTGTGATTCCGGTACCTCAGCTGACCTTGGTGAGGTCCTGAGCAAAATGTGCGGGACATTGAGAATAGCTTTGAACTACACGCCATAACCGTTGAGGTCATTCCGGCAAATATGTAACCAGGAAACATTTGTATATTTACCATGGCCTTAATGGAGCCGCTTACTGAACTCAGGTCAATGCTACAAAACAAAAACCTGAAATAAAAATTATAAGCCTTTAAAAAAAAATAAAATAAAAAAAATATTAAAAAATTTCCCCAATTTTTTTGGGGGGATTAACCCAAAAAAACCAGGGAGGTTGGGGGAACACAACCAACCAGGTACCCGAATTAAGATAAACAAAGGAAAAAAAAAATTTATGAGAAAAAGAAAAAAAAAAAAAAAAACCAAGAGAGGGGTTGTCTCCCCCAAAAAAATATTAAGAAAGAAAAAAAAAAAAAAAAGGGGGGGGGGGGGAAAATCCCCCCCCCGTTAATAACTCCTTGACAGTTGACCCAAGCTTTTTTTTTTTTAAATGGCACGGCCTGATTCGGCGCATCAGATAACCCCACACAAATATTTTCAACAAAATATAAAATACTGGGTATTATGACCTTGTCGAATTGTCGTGGAATGGGCCCCTAGACAAACCATACATATTTGTGAAATATATATGACGCCGTAATACGTTTACCTTTGAGATGTTCAAATTGGCATGGTTAAAACCGGGTTATTATTTTTACACCACCGGCAGTATATATTCCTCGCATTATAGATCGGCCAGTAGTGATGGTTTTAGGCTCAGGGTGCGTCAACTATCCGAATCCTGGCCAGAGGTCATGGCCCCCAGTTGTTCACAGCCCGCTTTTCGCTCAATTAACTTCAATTTCAAGCATCGTTATCGCATTGCCCTTGCACTGCTGCAATGGTTCTATCTCACATTAGTGACGTCGGTGCACTTCTCGTACCTGGGAAATTACGGACAGGCAGTGTGCCGACAGGTGTAATCGACGCAACTGTGTTTGATGTACTAGTAGTCCAACATACGACTCCGTTTTGTCTGTCTATTAGATATGCTGTGGTATGCGCCAAGATCCACATTACTCGGCTGCGTTCCTTGATTTTTGCCCAGGGATGCATTCTCCGGGCTAAATTCACAGTTTCCATGAGAATCAAACCATCGAAGGGTGTAAATGTGTTCAATGATGGGTTTTTGTGGATTCCGATAAGTTTCCAAGTGAAAATGGACGACACCCCCCGCCCCCCAAAAAAAAAGACACGAATGGCCTAGTGAATTATATTTTAGCAACACCGAGTTGGTCACGGTGACCTTCTCGTACATCCAACGGCGAAAATATCACCAGCTGACGCCCTGTGAATACCACCAGCTGCTGCCCTGATGCCATGCGAGGTGATCACTTCCATCCATCACTTCCATTCATCACCTCCCAGTCCCTCATCGCCTGATTGTTCTTGATCACCTGGTTATTGCTTTGTCATCTTGTTCTTCATAACCTGTTCACCCTTCATCACCTCCTTGTTCTTTATCTTCTGTTTCCTTTCATCGTCTGCCTGGTCGCCGAAGCTGAGCCAAAGGATGGTATCTCTGCCTCCACCTGTGCATCGTCTCTGGCGACGGGCACAATACATTGTTCAAAACTTTACCCGCACACGGCAGGAGCACGCCTTCCATAGAAGGGCTAGTGTAAGCACGTGGGACGAGCGGAAATTGATTCGTTGTCTTTTGCGTTCATTTTCCCCTCATCTTTTCTGTTTTCCTTTCCTACTTTCCTTTTCCCCTATTGACTTTCTTCCTTTTCTTTTCTTCTTATTTTTTACTTATGCTTTCCCTTTTCCTTAATGAATGCTGTTCAGCACCACGTCTCCAACACTAACTTGCAAACGAGCTATGTATGCAAGGTTGGGACGATCGTCTTACTTTTGAGTCGTTCATGTCCTCTCACAAGCGATGGCTGATTCCATCCGCAATGTCTCCTGGAGTTCGCATTGTATCCGACATGGTTGTCCCTCCTTCAACTCTGGGCAGCCTTCTAGCATAGTGCATCCATTACCTCCCCCTCTAGATGCTCCGGAGAACTTCCCCCGTGTCCAGACCGACTCGGCGTCTCTACAGAGTGGGCAGGAGAGCGTCCCTCATGTCCAGGCCGACTCCGCGGCTCTACAGAGTGGGCAGGAGAGCGTCCCCATGTTCAGGCCGACTCAGCAGCTCTACAGAGTTGGCAGGAGAGCGTCCCCTTGTCCAGACCGACTCAGCAACTCTACAGGGTGGGCAGGAGAGCGTCCCCCGGTCCAGACCGACTCGGTGGCCCTAAAGGGTGGACAGGAGAGCGTCCCCCGGTCCAGACCGACTCAGCAACTCTACAGGGTGGGCAGGAGAGCGTCCCCCGTGTCCAGGCCGACTCAGCAGCTCTACAGAGTGGGCAGGAGAGCGTCACCTTGCCCAGACCGACTCAGCAACTCTACAGGGTGGGCAGGAGAGCGTCCCCCGGTCCAGACCGACTCAGCAACTCTACAGGGTGGGCAGGAGAGCGTCCCCCGGTCCAGACCGACTCGGTGGCCCTAAAGGGTGGGCAGGAGAGCGTCCCCCGGTCCAGACCGACTCGGTAGCCCTAAAGGGTGGGCAGGAGAGCGTCCCCCGGTCCAGACCGACTCGGTGGCCCTAAAGGGTGGGCAGGAGAGCGTCCCCCGGTCCAGACCGACTCGGCGGCCCTAAAGGGTGGGCAGGAGAGCGTCCCCCGGTCCAGACCGACTCAGCAACTCTACAGGGTGGGCAGGAGAGCGTCCCCCGGTCCAGACCGACTCGGTGGCCCTACAGGGTGGGCAGGAGAGCGTCCCCCGGTCCAGACCGACTCGGTGGCCCTAAAGGGTGGGCAGGAGAGCGTCCCCCGGTCCAGACCGACTCGGTGGCCCTAAAGGGTGGGCAGGAGAGCGTCCCCCGGTCCAGACCGACTCAGCAACTCTACAGGGTGGGCAGGAGAGCGTCCCCCGGTCCAGACCGACTCGGTGGCCCTGAAGGGTGGGCAGGAGAGCGTCCCCCGGTCCAGACCGACTCGGCGGCCCTAAAGGGTGGGCAGGAGAGCGTCCCCCGGTCCAGACCGACTCGGTGGCCCTAAAGGGTGGGCAGGAGAGCGTCCCCCGGTCCAGACCGACTCGGCGGCCCTACAGGGTGGGCAGGAGAGCGTCCCCCGGTCCAGACCGACTCGGTGGCCCTAAAGGGTGGGCAGGAGAGCGTCCCCGGTCCAGACCGACTCGGTGGCCCTAAAAGGTGGGCAGGAGAGCGTCCCCCGGTCCAGGCCGACTCGGTGGCCCTAAAGGGTGGGCAGGAGAGCGTCCCCCGGTCCAGACCGACTCGGTGGCCCTAAAGGGTGGGCAGGAGAGCGTCCCCCGGTCCAGACCGACTCGGTGGCCCTAAAGGGTGGGCAGGAGAGCGTCCCCCGGTCCAGATCGACTCGGCGGCTCTATAGAGTGGGCATCTCCAACGCCAACCATTATCTCATCTTCAACGCTGTCTACTACTGCGCTGGAGAAGACCAAGACCATTGAAATTATTGCCTCCAAAATCCCCATTATCCCATCCCCAACCATGTGCCGTGGGGAGCCTCTGGCTCAATGAATTGCCATATCACTGGCCGAATACGCTGATGTAACTTGAATCATTTTCCGCGGCCAGGTTTCTGCTCCACAGATATCGTACAATATAAGTATGACCCGAGAGTTGTTGGTACGGCTCTGTAGCTGCCATTGGAAATGCTCCTGGACATGATGTGCTTGCTAGCCGCACCCCACAGTACTGTTAGATATATCTGCAATAGACTAGAGGTGCTTTTGCATTTGATAGGGAATACATTAACAATTTAGGATGCCCCTGGTAGGATCCCCATGAGCTTTAGAGCTGCTAAAAGCAGCAGGGCGCCCAAGCTATCCGCCGACCATGCACTGCTTCATCCATCCTTCACAGGTCCCAGTGGTGATGCAGGTGGTCAGCAAAAACTGACTTTTTAAACGATCCACACTTGGTTCCATCACAGCAGGCGGGTGCAGGATTGTTCCCACGATCTACACTTGGTGCCACTACATCAGGCGGGTGCAGGATTGTTCCCACGATCTACACTTGGTGCCACTACATCAGGCGGGTGCGGGATTGTTCCCACGATCCACACTTGGTGCCATCACATCAGGAAGGTGCAGGATTGTTCCCACGATCTACACTTGGTGCCACTACATCAGGCGGGTGCAGGATTGTTCCCACGATCTACACTTGGTGCCACTACATCAGGCGGGTGCAGGATTGTACCCACGATCTACACTTGGTGCCACTACATCAGGCGGGTGCGGGATTGTTCCCACGATCCACACTTGGTTCCATCACAGCAGGCGGGTGCAGGATTGTTCCCACGATCCACACTTGGTGCCACTACATCAGGCGGGTGCGGGATTGTTCCCACGATCCACACTTGGTGTCATGCATCATATGAATGCATGATCTGCTCTCACGCACCTCCTCCTTGGTGATCCAATATTTTGAAGATGGGGTAAGGCTTTGCATGCAGCTGGCAATTCGTGTCTGTATTCGTGAACCGTGGACTAGGCACCATCATAAAGTTGAGGTTGGAGATTTTGGGGATGACTGTGGGTCAGAGAAATGGTTGGACTCAGGCAAAGTGCTGGGAGTGGGTAGGCTACATCTTACTATTCCTTTGCAAAGGTATGCTCTAGACTTTTGGCACGTGAACATAAGTGTACTTGTGGGAATACGTAAAATCGTGTAGACCCGAATTTCAGTAACAGGCCGTGAAGCTTAACACAAACGAGCAGCGGCCCGGAGAGGGAACATGACTTCGCGAACAGAGATGGGCAGGCGCCGTTTTTGTTCCAGAGGTCCTGCCCTGTATAATGAACTGCCACACGAACTGAGGCAACTGCCAGTTCCCACGTTTGGTCGCTGCCTTAGGCGGCATTTGTGCATGAGACCGGTCAGATTGACCTGATCTGCTTCCTGACTTCTTATCATACTCGCTGACCTCCTATCATACTTGCTGACTTATCTTCATACCTGCTGACGTCTTATTATACTTACCGTACTTGCTGACTCTTTCCGTGTCGCTGGCATGAGAAATTGTTATATGTTTTTATGTGTGTCTATGACAGCCCTTTTTTCATGTGACATCTGTTTTAAAAATCGACAATAGGCTGTAATAGCCACGAGTTTATTTTGGATGGCCTGAATATACGTCATTGTCTTTGTCTTTGTCTTTGACTTACCCCAGTTTCGAGGATAAGACCGGTTTCTCTTCCCCTTCTGTCACCTCGACGTTTATGGGCCAAGTTTGTGCGAAATCCGTGCCACCATGCATTCTGAGTATTTGCAGGTTCCAAAGGAGCTGAATTGTGCTTCGTCACGTGCCAAGCAGTGCCGGATTTCTTCATATCCCTTGATTTGTAGAGTGAGATGTTGCGTCAGGTGAAGTGAAGGTCAGCACGGCGCTTCACAGAGCCCCGACGTCCTGTTTGCAATGACTATATCCTAGCTAGCTAATTGTACTAGTCATGCCACTCCGCGTTTGACTGGGAAAGCAGCAGGTATTGCGCCCACTTTACTTGTAGCGGATGGATATATTCAATCCAGTGTTATCCTCAATTAATTAGGCATTTGACCGGCTGGGGGCTATGCTTTTGGCCCCAGCCTCCACCTACTCTGATTTTCCTGCAATTGGGCCGAAATTCCGGCCTCTAGCAAGCAAGTTTGTCTTCAAAAGAACAACAGATACCCACTAGCAAATAATAGGCTCCAGGCAAAATAAAGTATGGCTATAGTGACGTCACAAGGACCAAGGACCAAGGTGATGCATTCATTCAGTTAAAAGTGTTATGACACAAGATGTTATATTCACTAGAAAAGAACACCAACGTTTTGGCTAAACGCCTTCGTCAGGGTGACAATGAATTATCACTATCATTTATACACATTATCATACACATTATCACCCTGATGAAGGCGTTGAGCCACAACGTTGGTTTTCTTTTCTGGCGAATATAACATCTGGTGCCACAATCCTAATAATCTAACTTGTCCCATGAACTATTAGCCTGTATTAATTTGTTGTGTGCGGTGTTGTTACAACTTGGCGCAGATGACATACCCAAACATGTCTGGATTCCAATTAGATCCTCAAAGTATAAAGAAGTGAATTGCCCGTAGGTGGAGCTGGCTATTTTTTTTAGGGGACTCGAACCCCATTAATCGTCCGGCGAGTCCTCTCCAGTGTTCGGCTGAGCGCCCCCAATAATTATTAACTTTTACATGGAATCCTCCAGTCATTTAAATGAGAATCCTCAGTCTGACTAACCGTCGCAACTCACTTTGACGTCATCAGTACTAACAACTCCGGGCCCTACCTGAATTTGTTCAAACTCCGTCCCTAATATTAATTAACACATCCATGTAATAATACAAGATCATCTCGGAGGTGAAGCGTATTGTTCCTGTTTCCACTTGACAATGTTTTTAGGTCATAGTACACTGAGCCTTTAATAGATCTTCTGAGGCACTTAGGATGTCATAAAGCCCATTCTTAAATTCTATGTATATCAATTATCACCGGGAATATACCTTCTAGCCTGATCATAAAGCTATGCGCAAGTTCACCTCAGTTCAGCCTGTCCTGATTTGATATCAATTAAATAGCCCCAGGTGTTTTTTTTTAACCAGAATCGAGACCACTGACTAATCTATCCTCTTCCTACTACTACGTAGCGGAAAATCCAACTGCAGCAGCCCGACAGACCGAACCATAAGGCTGCTCGGTGTTTGCAAGCTTGCGTATCATATAATCAAGGAATAATCATGGCTACAAGGCAATGCTATTTAGGTGTGTCGTTTTATTTGATGGGTTTCTGGGCTGTTTGTCCTCTACTAAGTATTTGTAATGGGGCCAGCTGTTCCAGGCTCTGTACGGCGTTTTCAGCTGGTGTGCTCAGGGGTGGAGCTTTTCCAAAATGATAGCGGGGGTAGATGTGCCTATCCATGTTTTCCAGTAAACGCCCATTTGTTACATGTGATGTCTCGGCAGCATTGGGTGGGGGGGGGATTGTCCCAAAGTTTGGAAATTTCGTCCATGGTCGTGGTCTAGCGCAGAATATTTACATCGTAGCATAAAATCACCGCGCTTAGCGTTATCGCTAATTCCTCTGGTATTATACAGCTGAGCCTGTTTCAAAGCTGAACTGTGCCATATCTCTGGTGAAAATTCACGTGTACAGTGCTTAACCTTGCAGTTCATTTGCCTTACAAACAAAATTCGCTGAAATATTGCACAAACCTCACACCTCTGCCTGGCGTCAAGGATTACACACACCCACACCCACACCCACCCACACCCACACCCACACCCACACCCACACCCACACCCACACCCACACCCACACCCACACCCACACCCACACCCACACCCACACCCACACCCACACCCACACCCACACACACACACACACACACTCACCCCCCCCACCCCCCCACACACACACACCCACACACACAAACACACACACATACCCCCCCCCACACACACACACACCCACACACACATACCCCCCCCACACACACACCCACACACACACACACACACACACACACACACACACACACACACACACACACATATATATATATGTGTGTTTGCAGTTATACGTCAGATTTGAGCGCAGAACAACGTGTTTATTGGAGGTCAAGGCACATGAAATGAGCCGCAAGTCGAAAACAATGATGACAACTTAGGTGCACAAAGTCGTCCTACCTGCTCTGTCACTCACATCAAAACGGCGGTCGTTCCTGCAACGGCCTGGAATAACCTATACCCGTGCCACACCCAGCCGTCCCGTGGCGTATCGTGCCGTGCCGTACCGTGCAGCATCGGATCATGTCATGCCATGTCATGTCATGCCATGTCATGTCATGTCATGTCATGTCATGTCATGTCATGTCATGTATCGTGTCATATCGTGTCATGCCGTGCCCTGCCGTGCAGTATCATGTCATGTCATGTCACGTGATATCATATCGTACCGCACTGTACTGTACCGCACCGTGCTGTACCGTGCCGTGCCGCACCGTGCCGCACCGTGCCGTACCGTGCCGTACCGTGCCGCACCGTGCCGTACCGTGCCGCACCGTGCCGCACCGTGCCGTACCGTGCCGCACCGTGCCGTACCGTGCCGTACCGTGCCGTACCGTGCCGTACCGTGCCGTACCGTGCCGCACCGTGCCGTACCGTGCCGCACCGTGCCGTACCGTGCCGCACCGTGCCGTACCGTGCCGTACCGTGCCGCACCGTGCCGCACCGTGTCGTGCCGTGCCGTACCGTGCCGCACCGTGCCGTACCGTGCCGCACCGTGCCGCACCGTGCCGTACCGTGCCGTACCGTGCCGCACCGTGTCGTGCCGTGCCGTACCGTGCCGCACCGTGCCGTACCGTGCCGTACCGTGTCGTGCCGTGCCGTACCGTGCCGTACCGTGCCGTACCGTGCCGCACCGTGTCGTGCCGTGCCGTACCGTGCCGCACCGTGCCGTACCGTGCCGCACCGTGCCGCACCGTGCCGTACCGTGCCGTACCGTGCCGCACCGTGTCGTGCCGTGCCGTACCGTGCCGTACCGTGCCGTACCGTGCCGCACCGTGTCGTGCCGTGCCGTACCGTGCCGTACCGTGCCGCACCGTGCCGTACCGTGCCGCACCGTGTCGTGCCGTGCCGTACCGTGCCGTACCGTGCCGTACCGTGCCGCACCGTGTCGTGCCGTGCCGTACCGTGCCGCACCGTGCCGTACCGTGCCGCACCGTGCCGCACCGTGCCGTACCGTGCCGTACCGTGCCGCACCGTGCCGTGCCGTGCCGTACCGTGCCGCACCGTGCCGTACCGTGCCGTACCGTGCCGCACCGTGTCGTGCCGTGCCGTACCGTGCCGCACCGTGCCGTACCGTGCCGCACCGTGCCGCACCGTGCCGTACCGTGCCGTACCGTGCCGCACCGTGTCGTGCCGTGCCGTACCGTGCCGCACCGTGCCGTACCGTGCCGTACCGTGCCGCACCGTGCCGTACCGTGCCGTACCGTGCCGTACCGTGCCGCACCGTGTCGTGCCGTGCCGTACCGTGCCGCACCGTGCCGTACCGTGCCGTACCGTGCCGTACCGTGCCGCACCGTGCCGTACCGTGCCGTACCGTGCCGCACCGTGTCGTGCCGTGCCGTACCGTGCCGTACCGTGCCGCACCGTGCCGCACCGTGCCGTGCCGTGCCGTGCCGTACCGTGCCGTACCGTGCCGTACCGTGCCGTGCCGTACCGTGCCGTACCGTGCCGTACCGTACCGTGCCGTACCGTGCCGTACCGTGCCGTACCGTGCCGCACCGTGCCGCACCGTGCCGTACCGTGCCGCACCGTGCCGTACCGTGCCGCACCGTGCCGCACCGTGCCGTACCGTGCCGCACCGTGCCGCACCGTGCCGCACCGTGCCGCACCGTGCCGTACCGTGCCGCACCGTGCCGCACCGTGCCGTACCGTGCCGCACCGTGCCGCACCGTGCCGTACCGTGCCGCACCGTGCCGCACCGTGCCGTACCGTGCCGTACCGTACCGTGCCGTACCGTGCCGCACCGTGCCGTACCGTGGCGTGCCGTACTGTGCCGTACCGTGCCGCACCATGCTATGTCCACACATGTGTCGGCCGCGGGCAGTCCGACTACGGTGCACGGCCGTACCAGTCGCGAGTCTGAACGTGCCGAAAGGTTGGGTTTCTCCGTCCTTCGGTGCCTGGAGCTGGCCGTGTCGTCAGCTATCAGCAGCTACAGCCGCGGTCCAGCCGCCACACACCTGCCGGTCACCATCAGCGGCTACAGCCGCGGTCCAGCCGCCACACACCTGCCGGTCACCATCAGCAGCTACAGCCGCGGTCCAGCCGCCACACACCTGCCGGTCACCATCAGCGGCTACAGCCGCGGTCCAGCCGCCACACATCTGCCGGTCACCATCAGCGGCTACAGCCACGGCCCAGCCGCCACACACCTGCCGGTCACCATCAGCAGCTACAGCCACGGCCCAGCCGCCACACACCTGCCGGTCACCATCAGCAGCTACAGCCACGGCATACCCGCCACACACCTGCCGGTCACCATCAGCGGCTACAGCCACGGCCTAGCCGCCACACACCTGCCGGTCACCATCAGCGGCTACAGCCACGGCCTAGCCGCCACACACCTGCCGGTCACCATCAGCAGCTGCAGCCACAGTCCAGCCGCCACACACCTGCCGGTCACCATCAGCGGCTACAGCCACGGCCCAGCCGCCACACACCTGCCGGTCACCATCAGCAGCTACAGCCACGGCCTACCCGCCACACACCTACATGTCACCATCAGCAGCTACAGCCGCGGCATACCCGCCACACACCTGCCGGTCACCATCAGCGGCTACAGCCACGGTCCAGCCGCCACACACCTGCCGGTCACCATCAGCGGCTACAGCCACGGTCCAGCCGCCACACACCTGCCGGTCACCATCAGCAGCTACAGCCACGGCCCAGCCGCCACACACCTGCCGGTCACCATCAGCAGCTACAGCCACGGCATACCCGCCACACACCTGCCGGTCACCATCAGCGGCTACAGCCACGGTCCAGCCGCCACACACCTGCCGGTCACCATCAGCGGCTACAGCCACGGTCCAGCCGCCACACACCTGCCGGTCACCATCAGCGGCTACAGCCACGGCCCAGCCGCCACACACCTGCCGGTCACCATCAGCGGCTACAGCCACGGCCTAGCCGCCACACACCTACCGGTCACCATCAGCAGCGGCCCAGGCGCCACACACCTACATGTCACCATCAGCAGCTACAGCCACGGCCTACCCGCCACACACCTACCGGTCACCATCAGCAGCTACAGCCGCGGTCCAGCCGCCACACACCTGCCGGTCACCATCAGAAGCTGCAGCGTGGATAAATGGCTCAATTGGAAAGTCTGGTCTTGGATGAATGCTTCTCTGCAATTCCCATGGATATAATGATCCATTAATGATCATATGATCGTGGTTAGCATCCCACAACCGGCGAGACTATCGAGTCCACCATCGACCAATCGGTGTGAGAGGTTGGCGACGCTATGTGGCCTGGCAGCCGAAGGAGTCGTAAAAAGCCAAGATTTTTCTCCTTTTACAGGCCATATACAGGCATGGATGTGCCGTAGGCATAGACAGCTGATCCACGTGCCGGAGAGGCCCGCGTCACAGCGACTCGTCCTTTTGGTCCAGAGCCACAGGCAAGGACGCGGCCCACCTCGCCCCGTCAGCTGGCGCCGGTGATGTTACACCCGGCCCACAGTCAGCTGGCGCCGGTGGTGTCACACCCGGCCCACAGTCAGCTGGCGCCGGTGGTGTCACACCCGGCCCACAGTCAGCTGGCGCCAGTGGTGTCACACCCGGCGCACAGTCAGCTGGCGCCGGTGGTGTCACACCCGGCGCACAGTCAGCTGGCGCCGGTGGCGTCACACCCGACGGTCGGCCGTGGCAGACGGTGCCCTTTTGGACACAGCCGTGGCACGTGACTTTGGGTCGTGCGCTCAAGGTCATAGCGACATACCAGACCCCGATTGGAACACTTGCTGCTTGGGGTACCATAGAAAGTAGCACTTGGGCAGCTCATCACAAAATAGCATTACAATTTGATCAGATTTCAATGCCGCAACATATGCCCCCAGTATTCTGAGCTTTGAGCATGAAGCCTTTATTTGAACATAAAGCAGTGCCTTTGAGCATAAAGCAGATATTGCGCAAATTTTGCTGAATTAGACGAATTTTTTATTTCGTTGTTTATTTTTTTCCTCGTATAAATAAGCGTTGGGTGCTCGATCCTACGACCAAGAGTCCAACTATCAACCTATCGACTGGGCTACCGCGACCCCAGCACATATTTCCAAGTAGATACTTGACCTGGGCCTGCTCAATGACCTTGTCCTTTCCACTTGGAAATATGGTAGACTAAATATTCATATGGTCGACATTGAAGCAAGAAATCTCACTTGCTTCACAGCCAGACCGAAAAATAACATAAGGACCGGACGACTGATTGCACCCCGACAATGACCTACTTCACCTGACCTGGGAGTTGAAACAAACACGATACAGAAAAAAAATAACATAAGGACCGGACGACTGATTGCACCCCGACAATGACCTACTTCACCTGACTGATTGCACCCCGACAATGACCTACTTCACCTGACTGATTGCACCCCGACAATGACCTACTTCACCTGACCTGGGAGTTGAAACAAACACGATACAGAAAAAAAGCTCACAGTAGTTTCAAAAGCCGAAGAATGGAGCTACATTATGTTGTTTACCTTGTCATTATATCTGGCTTATAGTAACAGTTCGTGCGAAGTCAAATAGACTTCTCCTCCCAAGAGCACACTGCAAATAGCCGGAATCCTTTTGATGGAAAAAATACTTACTGAAAATCTAAGTTAATCAGCTGTATTTTTGCTACGGGTCAAGCTTGCACCATTTTGAGCTTAAAGTGACAATAATGACCCCAAAAGTGATTCCAGTGACTTGATGGCTTTAACTCTAGTACGGGAAGTGCACGAAGCGCCGTCCCCCGCCCGCACCTGCGTGTTTGTTATCTGCAGTTGCTGAACGCTTGAAATAATTATCCTGATATTTAGTGATATTTCTGACAAACATCTTCATATACTGTGCCAATTGTTTTAATAAGTCGCCCCCTTTGGTCAGGGGCAGCTCCAAGATGGACTTTACGGCAGCGCGTTCGGAAAATTTAATTAGTTTTTGTCACATCGTAACCTGTTTGGGTTCTGCTGTCCGTATCTTCGATAGTGTTTCGACCGTTCTTCAGCCAACGGAGCAGCCAATGTTGGAACACCATCGGCTTAGACCACCCAAGAGTTTGTAGTATATATTGTTAGCAAAAATGCGAACAGAGGGGGTGCGAAATTGGGTTACGTTTTTACTGCCGAAGTTCATGCAATTAGTGACATTGATGAACTACGAAGCTTCATGAGCAATTGTAAGGTGATTTGTGAGAAAACTGTTGAGCAATTTGAAAGCATATTTAATTCAAGGGTAACTTCAGGCAACTCTTCAGGAGAACGAAGAAAGACAATTATCTTCTTTCTGATTACGTCGAACGACTTGAAATATTGCTTACAAACTGTACCTATTTAAGGTTACTGTGCTATAATCGATGAAGGCTTAGAACTTACATGCCTACACCAGGCACGGATATAGAGTGGACATGACGGAGGAATAGGCTTGGCTCTATACCAGGCACGGCTAACACACTTTTAACATGTTTCGGAACTATGGTTCGAAGCGTGCGGTTGATGCGTCGTCTTTTGGTTCATACGTTCAGCTACGCGCTTAAATTGATCTGTTATGTTCAATCAAACTGAAAAATAATACGTAGCTGCTTTTATGTCTTGGCGACATGGTAGGATTAAAGTAGTCGTCCTTTAAAACGAAGAGTGGCGCGCATTAACGATGCAAGTTTTCTTGTGTTCCCAGCTATCATTGTATCATGCCAATTTTGTGCACATTTTGTTTTGCTTGTGATGCCGAAAATATACTTTTGGAAGTATGGTACTGCACCATTGGGTGTACAACACACATAGTTTCGGGCGTGGTACTACATCCTGGGATGTATGGTTACTTTTCGATCCAGAAGGGTGTTATTTTGGAGCTTTCTGAGATCCGTGAACAGGTGGTGTAGCATAACTACCATAATGAGTGTCAACGAACACCCTTAGCGAAGTATCAATGAGCCGATGTTGTACAGAAACTCCCTTTGACATGGTTACGGGAGCTGAAGAGGTTGAAAACACCCCTTTCTAAACTAGCTAAAATGCTCAATGTACACCCATAATTTTACCAACCTAACCCTTTATTAGGGTGTTGTTTTGTTGCCATGATTTTCCGCATTATGAGTGTAATTGTTTTTTTCTTCAGATGATGGTACCATTCAGCTCCTTTCACACCCATGGGTGTACTTCTTTCAGTGTTGGTTATCATTGCGATCATGTAGCTCACTGTGCATCCATGATAAGCGTTCAAATGGCTAGTTCAGCTCTGTTGAGTATTTTGAAGGTATCATTTATCTCTGCTTACACTGTTTGGTATAAATATTTTTCGTAGTGTACTGACAAGCTCCACGCATCCCACTGTCAGGCGGTTGTTATATCTATCCGCATTATGACATTTAGTGCACAGCTTGTTGTAAGATCATGTCAGGTCAGACTGATTCCAGCCGGAGAAGCTAGTCGAACCACCTGGCCACCCAATCGGTCGAGTTGATCCACTCCGCAAAAATTTGCAAAATACTAAGAAAGACGGGCGGATCAGTCGCCTATCTCGCCAACGCCGTCATCTTTCAGGACATATGTGTGGCTTGAGAATGTAGGTGCCCTCCTTAGCGATTCGGACACCGTTCTTCCAAATATGCGGGTAATTAGGGGAAAGTGGGGTTAGTTGAGCATATAGGTAAGTTGATCCACCCCCTATATCTCGGCTTCAATGCTGCCATTAGACTCGACCTACCATCTTTCGATGCTTTGCGAAACTACGGTCTTTTTGGTTTGGCCGCCGAGAGAGAGTGACACGTGTTTGGTATGTTACGAGCAAGAACAGGGTTTTCCTGTTTAAAGTAACATTTTAATTGCTTATAAATGGTCTTCTATCTCTGAAACTCTAATAGATAGGTTGTCTGCAACAATCCATAATTATCCGTGCATGTAAGGTCTTCAAATCTAATGGAACTGGTTTGGCTCCAAGTATGCTAAGGTAGCGCATCCATATTGAGCTTGATCACGTGTTGGGATGGGGAAGCTTGAGTCACTCTTGGTGAGGGAAAATGAGCCATGGCTCAACTTACCCCAGTTGCTGAGGACTACTGATACGTGGGAAAACGGACAATTTCCACTCTTCCTCCGAAGATCGGATCCCCGAACTGGGAACCGGGAGCAAGCGCCCCAACCTCTTCCACCACAGAGATTCAGGATTTCAGAAGGAAAAGGGGCGCGGTACGCTCAAATGCCCCGCACTAGACAATTTAATATTGCAAACAGAATACACATCAAAGATGGAGGTGGTGGATCCGCCCCTCCCGCGGATCCTGGACCCCACGTTTCATGTGCCTATGCTCATGAGCATTATTCTACTTTTCTTTGTATGCCTACAGAGGTGCAACAAAAAAATGGCATGCGAGAGCCGAAAAAAAATCCTTGAGGTTGCCAGAGCATCGAAGCGCTTTTTGAAGCTACATAAAAATTATTGACCTCCGACTCTGTTCACTTTATCTCGGACAGATCCTTTTTTTGTATTTTGGTGTGGCTCCAATTTTATTCATTTTTCACTTCCGTACTCAGGACACGGGCCCATGTGCTATCCCCTATCCCCTATCCTCTATCCCCTATCCCCTATCCCCTTGTTTGCGTTGGTCACTAGTGTATACCCAACTATCGTACCGTATATCCATATGCCTTTGCTGCACTTTGCTGCACTTTGCTGCCTGAGCTGCAAGCAGCATTGGCAGAAGTTTGGCCGTGGAAATCAATTCGGAAGGCCGCCCGGGAGAACAACATGAATGGAATGACTCTAACTCGGTATGTTAGGAGTGTTAACAAGAACAACTTCGGATATAGGAACACCGGCAAGTCTAAATAAATATTCAAACATAGCATGGAGAATCAGTTAGGCAATCATATTAAGCTGCTGGCCGACCGATTTTACTGTCTAGCAGTAGACAAATGCAAACAGTTGGCATACGAGTTTGCTGTCGCCAATAAGGTTAGAATCCCCGAAAGCTGGCAGCGAGATGGAAAGGCAGGAGTTGAATGGTTCAGCGCTGGATCGTCTCGCCTAGCTGTCCAGCGAACTCCGGCGCAACTCCAGAGCATGTCGCGATTGAAGAGATATCTCCTCTCCGACGGGCTCCACCCGGGAAGAAGACTAAAGAGGAAGCGGGGAAGGTCGACGATATTGACAGATACCCCTGGACAAAAACAAAGACTAGAAGAGGAGCAGTTGGCCAAACAGAAGAGACAGAAGATCCAGAGACCCCAGAAGAAGTCAAAGATGAAAGCGAAGCTGGTTCTTCTGATGTTGATGAGGACGACGAGGTTTTTTGCCTGGTCTGCATGTAGCCCTTCACATACAGCCGCTCACGAGAAAGGTGGGTTCAGTGTGTCAGCTGCCGCATGTGGGCGCACGACGTCTGCACCACTGCACTGGCGACATGGCATGTGTGTGTCACAACTGCGAGTCGGAGTAGGTACTCCGATTAGTTAATGAGATATCAAGTGGACGTTGCTGCCGCAGGCCATTCCACGCTCTCGTTAGCCTGACGGGCTTGTTTGCCTTTCTTTCACTGTATTTCGCTTTTGTTCTGCACGGTGCAAAATATCTTGGCAGGTAATTTGTTTTAGTGTCCAAAGATAGATAACTACCTTTTTTAGGTTCCGAGGTGCATGCCTACACAGGTGGATACCAGCGATGATTGTGCAGAAGTGTGTTATCGTACCTATGTTAATGAGTGCTTCGTTTGAAGAACATTTGTTCATTTTTAGCAGATCACATCAGTGCATGAACATGGCGCTCACATTTTGCAATTTTGAACGCGAAATATAGAGATGTTAAAATCTGTATGTTTACTTCTTCGTATAACTGTTGAACAAAGTGAGGAGCTGTGTAGCCTGGATGGAGAAAATGACAACTTGGAGAATTCATATATTCAAATATTTATGAGCTAGAAAAGAGGCATGTCACTTAGGCATCATACACACTTTCGCTTAGCGTATGATCAACTTTCCCCATCATAGTGATCGACTTTCCCCACTTGTGGGGCAAGTTGAGAAATTGGAGATGAATCGGAAAAAAATCACAAATCTCTTCATCTTACACCATGAAACAAAATATTTTAAAATGGTATTTAAAAGCAGAAATGATGGATTTTTGTGAATATGCAACACAAATTATGCTTACATTCACCATATAAGCCCAAGACGCACCTACGCAAAAACTGGCTCATCTTGCACTACTTTCCCTTATTGGCTAAATGAGCTCCTCTCCTGACAAGGTAGGCGTCTTCTGGGGTGGTTGGATGTTTTGAGAATACAGCCGCCCTCAGGATCAGCCCGTCAAGCTGCAGACGCTTTTTCCAGGTACCCAATCTGTTGAGAAAAAAAACAGGTGCCGTTTCGGATAGCTGCCGCGCCCAGTGCAAAATTAGGTCCCCTCATTATAGCTCCTCTCTTGACGGTACTGGTATACAGGCACCCTTCTGGGAGCCACTTTTTGGAACATAAGTGCCCTCCTGGGCCAAACGACCACCCATCCTGATGATGTAGGCACACTCTTCGCAACATAGTGCAATAACCAGCTGAACATGGCCAACATTGTCATTGGGGCAGTTGGGCGCCACTCGTGAAGGCGGAGCCGCCATTGCGTATAAGTTGGGCGACTTATAGGCAGGTACTTAGCAATATAGGTGCTCTGTCCGGAAAATTCGCGCCAAACTAACCATTAATTACTTGGACCAATACTGCCCCTGGACATAGAGTGATCGATGGAGGGACATGCACACTGCCGCTCCTCCCCATACTAACGTGCTAATCCAACCCCGGGTTCATGTCAGTGTGCACGTATTCTTGTTGCACAAAAGGTATAAATATCATCCTACGATAACGAGAAAAGGGCATGCCGCTTGCATATTCGACACCATGGATGTAATCACTAGGGGGAGGGGGCTGGGGGGACATCCCCCCCCACCCACCCCAAAAAAGAAATCTGAAAAGTGGCGATTTGTCCCATAATTTTTTTTCCGTGTCCCCCCAAGCTTCAGCTACCTGAGTATCATCGCCGCAAAATTCTACTTAATAATTTATAAAGTGAAAATATATATGCAAGAGAATCACCAAAAATACTAAAAGCCGATCTAGCCGATCAACGGGCTTCACAGGCTATCTGTCGTCACAATATCTCCGAATGGTAAATCAGGAAACATAAAATATTTCTGCTTCCAGGTCATTCTTGAACAACATGAACCTTGGCCATCTTGTGCTTTCGCTTGGGTGGAAAATTATGCTCTGCAAGGCAACAAATTTGCATTATCGCAAGGCTTTATACGTCTTAAGTTGCATTCCCCTGCGCATACATTGATATATCTTGAACGAATGTAATTCTGGGTGTCCTTGTATATCTGTAAAACCATTGGGAGAAGTCATGGGCAGCCTTAAGCACGTACGCCAAGTTAACGCCGTATTCGCATTCATATTCAGCCACGAGTTCGCCAGAGGCGTATTTGTATTGGCATCGGCATTCAGCGACGGGTTTATGATCGTTCGAATCAATGACCACAAATGCTTCTGCTTGTACTGAACACGCTGGAAGGAACTACATAGGTCTCACAAGTCACATTACCACTTTAACGGTCAAGGTTCAACGCAAACTGGTTTCTTCGGTCGCCTCCCATTGTTTTCGAGTTCACCCAAGCCTGCCAAAATCTGGTATCAAGCAATAGCCTGTGGGGAACCATCGTGCAACATGTCAAACCGGTAGATGTTAAGGTCATATTTCCAGGTCAAAGGTTGGCTTGATTTATTAGATGGCGATATTGAAGCGATATCGACCGAGCGCGAGGATTGGTTGCTATCGCTTCAATCTCCATCAAATGGGCGTCATTCGACGTGGTTCTATGCGGTATCAGAAAGCTAAGCAATCTAATTGTTTTTCAAGGACAAAGGCCAAGCTGATCGTTCGGTCGCCTGAATTTTAATGTTCTCATTTTCTCTCAAACCTATCCAAATTTGGTATCAAGCAATAACCAGTTGTGAACAATCGAGTAACATTTCAAACCGGGACATGTCAAGGTCAAAGGTTTGATTGAATTCTTCGATGACCTCGCGTTTTGTCGCCATGGCTTCAATTTGCAGGAAATTGATGTCATTCGACGTCGCTTGTTGTGCGGTATCGGAAAATTGATATTTCGAAATAATCTCGACGGGTCAAAATTGAAGCTGATTTCTTCGGTCGCCTCACGGTTTTTTTTTGCTTTCGCCCAAGCCTACCCAGACCCACTATCAAGCGATAGCCCATAGTAACCCTCGATTAAATTTTGAAACCGGGATATGTCAAGGTCAAACCTCAAGGTCAAAGGCTACTTTGAATTTTTCGAAGTCCTTGCTATTCGTCGCCATGTGCCAATTTGCACCAAGTGGGTGTCATTCGACGTGGCTTGTGCCGTATTATTATGTTACCAAATAGAACTAATTTCTAAGGTCAAAGGTCAAACCGATTTATTTGGTCGCCTCGCATTTTTTTCTTCGCCCTAACCTACCCACATCTGGTATCAAGCAATAGCCCGTGGCGCACCTCGAGTAACATTTCAAACCGGGACATGTCAATGGCAAACCACAAGACCGAAGTTTAGTTTAAATTGTTCGAAGTCCTCGCGCCTCGTCGCTATGTCTTCAATTTTCATCAAGTGGAGCCATTCGACTTGCCGTGAGGTACACTAGCAAACTTCAGAAATCACGTTAATTTTAAAAGTCAAAGGACGAACTCATTTCTTTGGTCGCCCCGTGTTTCTTCGTTTTCTGCCAAAGCTACCCATATCAAGAGATAGCCCGTTGGCAACCCTCAAGTAACATTTCAACCCGGGACATGTCAGATCAAGCCTCAAAGTCAATGTCATTTCAGAGTCCTCGCGCTTCGTGACTATCGCTTCAATTTGCATTATGTGGGTGTCATTCGACGTGGCTTGCCGTACGATATCAGAATGTTGAGATATCGAAATAATTTCAAAGGTGTCGTAGGTCCGGCGTGTGCACAATGATTGCGTGTAATAGGAATAGGAGGGTCAGATCAATTTTTGTTTGCAGCCGTTGTGATAGCAAGCACTCGTATCCTTTATGACCAGGGGCTCTCCCAAGAAATCCGTCATAACCTGCTCGGACGGTGCTCTCATCGTTGGTTTTTCATTTGCACTGCCACATTGTTGTTCCGGACATATAAAATATATAATTTTTTTTCTCAAATTGTCCGCTTTCCTCTTGATGGTTCAATGGAAGTTGTCAAATTTTCAAGAGAAGCGACACGTGAATGCGCACAATTGCATAACTAGCCGGAGTTCATCTCCGCGAGAGAGCCGTGTTGTAATCAGGGGTGGATCCAGGAATTGTCATGGGGGCACTTGTCCGGAGGAGCGCCATTTTTTTTTGGAGCGGCGCCACTGCGAAAGCACCTGGAGGGGCGCCTCTGGCTGCAAAATTCGAGGGGGCTGGTTGCACTCGGCCCTTCCTGAAGGGGCGCCTTTCCTTCAATGGGGGTGCCTATTTATTTCATAGGTGGCCCATTCCGCGACAAATCGACAAGGGCATAACACCCAATATTGTATATTTTGATGAAAATATTTGTGTGGGGTTGTCTGATACGCCGAATCCAGCTGTGCGATTTTTAGAAAGATCAGGTCAACGGTCAAGGAATTATAGCCCGGGGAATTATTGAGATGTCACTTAACAAGGGTGTTTTTGAGGTCTTTAACTCAATGAAGAACAATCTGAATTGGACAAAAGTATATATCGGTGAACTCATAATGACCCACTGCATCTTTTGGCTATTTTGACATTTTCGTTTACGGAATAAGTGAAATCGTGACATCGTGACCTAAGTTTCACGTGACCTATTTTACCTTTCGGAACAGTCACAATGCGAATTGAAAAAGTACAGAAATTAAGTTCGATATCTTATATTTCGAAGCAAAAAAAAATGTGGGTTTGACCCTACAAATCTACATATCCGTTCAAAATTAGGCATGCATGGTTGTTTTTGCGCTAATTTATCGTGGCCTATTTCAATATTTGCTTAGAACAACATGTTACTGAAATACAAGCCTTTCGATGCCTTTCGTGACACGTGGTGGGATGAGAATGTTAATCATCTGATCTTGAGTGTTGTGTTGCACAAGCGTTCTAACTCGTGAGGTAAATGGTTAAAGGAATGGCAGAAATGTCTCCGAATTATGGTAGGTGGCCAATTCCACGACAAATCGACAAGTGAAGGGGCCAAATTACACTTCATATCTCGATGAAAATACATATATAGGGTTAGTGTGTCTCTATAACCAAGGTGTGCAATTTTGGGAAAGATCGGAGCAAAGGTTAAGGAGTTATAGCATCGGACATTTTTGAAAGGTCACCTTAGTCTTTGGAGACCTGGAACTCAATAAGAAGTAACACGAATTGCACGAAGCTATATGTCGCTGAACTCATCATGCTTCACTGCATCTTGTGTCGATTTCGAATTTTTTGTTCACGCGTTTTTTTAAATCGTGAGCTTGTGACCGAAGATAACGTGACCTAGTTTGACCTTCGAGACAGTCATAATGCTATTTTGGGAATTCAGAAGCGACGAAGGGCGATTTGTAAAATCCTAGATCGTCACTTGTAAGGCGACAAGCAATAAAACTGTTTTGACCTGATGCAAAATATTTTTGCATCAATGCAAGCATATCAGAAATGTACGATCATATTTCACCGACAACACCGAAGGGTTTTTATCACCGCCTATCGCTGTAATATCAACCTTCTGGCGTTTTAACCCCACATTCTGAAAACGAAAAGATGAACCTCATCGACTGAGTAATCGAATTCATCTTGAACTGCTTGAGAACAAATGTATCGCGGACGCATCCATTGACACATGCAGAGCCTGAAATGAATCGCATTGGATCATGAGCCGTCTACATCGGTGTAATAAAATAAAGTAACATAATTACACATACACAAAATGCAATACGATAATGTGTTGCAGTACAGTATTATCATGTAATGCAACGTAATGATCAACAGATATGCAGATCATCCCATACCTTGTCAAAATCCAAGTTCAGACCGATGATCTGTCACTGCGATATTATTGATCAACACAATTATATGTCCCGCATCGGTAAGCAGTTCATGAACTATTACGGTGCTGTGGGTCACTGGTGTGAACTTGTGGTACCCCTGTGTTCCCTTCACCGTGATGGCTTTCGAGAAGCACTCGGTGAGGTGGGTCGTGACGTCCATTGCCTCCTGTTTTGATACAAATATGAACTTGATGCAGCTGATTGGCTTGTACGACAGATACTCAAACATGTCCTCCGCTGTCAGTACCTGGTTGTTGAACGGGCACTTGAGGCTCTCTTGAGCCGCGGCACGCTTGGCTGTGCCCCCGATGCCGTCGCAAGCGCCCTTGCCAAGAGATGCTACAAAAAAGCCACTCACAGGATACACACAAATCTGTCTGATGGTGACGCACATTGACGAAGTCATTCTCATTCGTATACTGCCGTCTGTGAAATACATATTTTTTAGGTCAGGTACTGCGGTCCGAATTTCTGTGATGAGCCGTTGCAGGAACGCATGCACCATGTCGGTGTTGTGCTTTGTGCCGTCAGAGATACAGCAGTAGCTCTGATGGCACAGCACCTCGTCCTTACGCCAATACACTACAAACTGGTGCCGTGCACAGGGACGAATCCCAGTAGAAGCCTTGAGCAGTATCCTGCACCACAAATGCATAATTTTCTGCGTCCCACTGTTGCCTGCCAAGACGCAATGCTTAGGACGAAGGGCAGCACAGGTCAAGAAGCTGGTACGAAGGTTTTCAGAGTTCTGCTTGTATAGATCATATATATATCGCACAAATTTCTCAAAGCAAGCATTTTCTTAACTCTACTTTTGGTTCCATCAACGTGTCGCATCGTGACACGGTCGGTCTTGCCGAGACACATCCAGCTGATCTGGTCCGATTCATAAAATAGCTTCACTTTCACCTTGACTGCGTCCGACACCCTCAGAAATTTCCTCGCTTCACAGGCAGCACATTCAGCGAGAGTGAGCAGTGAGCACTGGGCACTCAAACACGGTGCCATCCTTGTTTGTGTCCCTCCTGATATTTCACTACATTGACATATTTATATTTTCGCGAGGCAATAAATGGTTGTGCGAATGGTTTCTCGGTTATCGGAATGTGATTGCTATGTTGTGGATGCTTCTGTCTCCTTGTAATTCATGGTCAGGTATAACTCATAAATTATCTACTAACACAATTTGGAGACATTTCTGCCATTTTGTTTAACCCTTGACCTGACGAGTTAGAGCACTTGTGCAACACAACATTCAAGATCAAATGATTAACATTATCATCCCATCATGTTCCTCGAGCGTCAAAAGCCTTGTATTTCAGTAATATACCGTTCTAAATACATATTCATACAGGCCACGATAAACTAGCGCAAAACAACCATGCATGTCTAGGATTTTTAGTTTTAGGAGCAAAACCATATTTTTTTATTTTTGCTTTGAAAGATAAGATATCGAACTTCATTTCTACACTTTTTCAAATCGCATTGTGACTGTCCCTAAAGGTAAAATTGGTCACGTGACCTTAGGTCACCATGTCACGATTTAAATTATTCCGGAAACGAAAAATTCGAAATAGGCAAAATGTGCAGTGGGTCATTGTGAGTTCACCAATATATACTCTTGTACAATTCAAATTGTTCTTCATTGAGTTAAAGACTTCAAAAACACCCTTGTTAGGTGACATCTCAAAAGTGCCCGAGGCTATAACTCCTTGACCGTGAACCTGATCTTTCTAAAAATGGCACATCGGGATTCGGCGCATCAGATAACCCCACCCAAATTTTTTCATCAAGGTATAAAATATTTGGTGTTATTTTGGCCCTTTCGCTTGTCGATTGGTCGTGAAATGGGCCAGGGGGCGCCTCCGGCTGAAACATTCGGGCGGGTACACTGGAACCTTTCCAGAGGGGCGCCTTTTCCCGACCTGAGGGACGCCACCTTCCAGGTGGGGGTACATGCCCTCAGTGCCACACACTTTATCCGCCCTGGTTGTCATTGCATCGAAATGTGCCCCCGTAAAACAGGAAAGCATGGGAAAGGTAATTGTATGTCCATATTTGCTACCATAAAACCATTGTCCAATATTTCATGTTTTTCCTGCTACAAGAGGGCAATATTTAACATACAGCATGGCTCTATGGTGATCGTGAAATCGGGTATACGTATGTACGACATAAAGCTAACTGGGGAATTCCAGGACAAATGGACCAGTCAAAGGGGTGATTGTCCACCCTCATGTCTCAGATATTGAGCAAAATTGATGTATTGGGTTATCTTATGCCCTGAATCCCCCTGTGCAAATTTTACTTCGATCAGATCAACGGTTCAGGAGTTATAGCCTCGGGAATTTCTAGAAGGTCACCCTGCAAGGTTATGTTCGGTGGCCGATAACTAAGTTAATTATCAGTCAAAATATAGCTACCCAGACATTTTTTACTTGCAAAGATTCAAGGAATCCAATTCTGGCAATATTTATAATATGTGATGAATAATATAAGAGTTACCCCATGACCTCAGGTCACGTAACCTCCGGTGACCTCGATGCCCGTGATTTTTTTATTGACAGAATGGAAGGACCGTGTTTTGGCTTGATATGTAGGAAATAAATTTAAAAAATGGGCGTTTTTCCTATAATTCCTCATTTGGAAAACGCAAACTACACCATATTTAAAGTGTTTCCAGGTTTGAGATCGGCCGTCCGACTTGAGACATGAGACATTCTGAGCCATGTGACCGTTCGGCCACATGTCTCAGAATTTGAGCAAATTATTGATGCATAGGGTTATCCTATGCCCTGAACCCTCCTGCTAAAATTTTATTTCGATCAGGTCAACGGTTCAGGAGTTATAGCATCGGGTATTTCTGGAAGGTCACGCTGCAAGGTTACGCTCGGTGGCCGATAACTATGTTAAATATCGTTCAAAATATAAATGTCCAGAAATTTTTGAACTTGCAAAGTTTCAAGGAATCCAATTCCGGTAATATTTGTATACGTGATAAATGATTGAAAAGTAACCCCATGACCTCAGGACACATGATCTCCGGTGACCTCGAAGTCCGTCAAAATTTACTTTTTAAGATTGACACGATGGAAGGACCATATTTTTGCTTGACATATAACGAATAAAAATAATAGCATTTTTGCTACAAATGTTCGTTTGGAGAGCGCAAACTTTATCATATGTGAAGATTATCCAGGATTGTTCTTTTAACTCGGCCAGGCCGGGTTGTCAGCAGAGCTCAAGCCAAGAAAGGTTCCCCGACTTGATGGACAGGGTTCAAGCGTTTGAAAAGTGCCCACCGGCTTGCCGGAAAAGCCCTAGGTCGTCAACGAGGAACCCTGCAATGACGGAGGGCCCTGGTTGCCGCAAGGGACTCTGGCCGTCAGAAAGGGTCCTTGGGCCGACGGAAGGGGCCCAAGCTCTTGAAAGAGGGCCTTCGGCCTGACAGGGAGGCCCTGGATCGCTAAGGAGGTCCCCTGCGCCGACGAAGAGGACCCCTAGCCGTTGGAGGAACCGGGCCGTCGGGAGAGCCCAGAGCCGGCATGAAGGGCCCTTGGGCCGATGATGGCCGAAACCGCACAGGGGCCCCTTGCATGATAGAGGAGGCCCAAGATTTCGAAGAGGAGATTCCGACCGGACCGAGAGTGAGCTGAGCCGTGAAAGAGGGTGTCTGAGCCGACGGATGGGGCCCTAGGCAGGACGTGCAGAGCCACTGGGTCGGCTTTGGCTCACGCTGATGGAGAGGGTCTCAGAGCTGACAGCGGGCCTCAGGCCGATAAAGAGACCCCGAACTTTGGAGACGATCCGAGCTGAAGTGGAGGGTTCCCGGTGCTACGTAAAGGGCTTCTAAGCCCATGGAGGGTCCCGGGCTGCTACGCGATAGTGGCGTTTCCAAGGGGTGAAGGAGTGCCCGCTCCCTGTCGAGTCCAGTGGAGCCCTCCAGACGACCGCCCTGCGGGGCAGAAATATAACCGAAGAAATGTTGAAGTACATTTAATAGTTTGTGTGTAAAGTGCCCTTGACACGTGAAGAGGTCCACCCTGAGGGCTAGCTAGGGCTGTGAAGACAAGAGAGGACCCGCCCGATAGTCCTAACGGGATTGACCCCTAACGGCTGAAGAATAAACAGGCACGTGAGGGTCTGAGAAGGCTGGGATGCTCTTTGGGTCTGAAAAGGCACGTGATGGATCAACGGGACCCATGCGAGCTGAAGAGGACTAGTGAGGGCCAATCTCAGATCTGAAATTCTCCAAGATGAGAGCTAGACAGGACTATTAGGAACTGTGATAGACCCCTACAATCAGGAGAGGGCCTTGAATGATGCAGAGGATCTCCTGAGAGTCAGAGGACTGGACTGGGATTCTTCTGATGTTTAGAGCGGACCCTAATGGATGAACAAGGCCACCCGAGAGGAAAAAGCTCCCCGTTGGCTGGCAATTGATGTGAGGAATACCGAGGGCCAGCCTCAGGGCTAGAATGCTCTCGAAACCACGAGAGTTGTCGATAACTAGGAAGGATCCCTAGCATCATGGGAAGGCCCTTGAGGATGAATAGAGTTAATGAGAGCTAAGAATTTCAGAAGAGTCCCTAGGTCTATGATTGTGAGGAATACTGAGGGCCAATAAAGCCCTTGAAGCTAGAAAAACTGTCAAGAACAGGGAAGGGCCCTAACAGCTGGAGAGGACCCCTGACGATTGGAAATGGTCACTGAGCGCTAGAGGGGACTGGACTGGGACGCCCAAGAGGCTTGGAGGGGGTCCCTATGAGTCGAACATGGCCCCCTGAGACCTAAAGATTTCCTAAGGGCTAACGATCGTTGTGAGGAATACTGAGAGCCAATTCCAGAGCTAAAATGTCATTGTCAGCTCGAAAAACTTGAGGAATAGGGAGGTCTCCTGAGAGCTAGAGCGGACCGGACTGTGATGCTTCTGAGGTTTGGGAGGAGCACTGGGGGATGAACAGAGCCACCTAAGAGCTAAGGGGAGTTCCGAGAGCTGGCGATGTTTGCGAGAAATTGTGAGGAATGTCTCAGAGCTGCTTTGTCACGAAGGAAGAGGTGGAGAAGGTCACTGCGAGCCTCGCAGGTCACTTTACGAAAGCTCTCGCCATCAAGGGAACACACAAATTTCACAAGTTCTCGCCTGCTGATGTTACGACTGTTTTGGCACATGTATTGTCGAACTGCGAGGGACGTGCCGTGAAAGTGTCACGATAGGTGGACAAGGACAAGCTAGACACGAGACAGAAACAATTGGTGCACATATGAAACATGGTTTGTTACCGCAGCTACTTGCAGATTTGTGTGTTGATCTGTCTTCGGGCATGCAACAAAAACTATGGATCGTTTCCATGCCCTAAAATATATAAACGGTATTTCGATGCACTTTTGACGGGGCATGGTTGTGAAGTGAAGTACCTCCTTATTTCTCGGTAGGATACATGTTTGTTCAAAACATAAATTGGTTGTGCAACCATGGTGTATACATTGCCCTCATGAATCCCTCCGAATCGTGTTTTCTGTGAGAATACAAGCATTAACAGATGTCAAGAAGTGTTCTTGGGGCGAACTAAATTGAGACGCATTTACTCAGCGAAATAGCTGGATACAACAAAACACAGGCTACTGGTGCCGACCAGAGTTCAGTTGAGGCCAATAGCCACTTCTGACGTCAGTAGGCGCCTTTTATCTTATATAGATAACTGGATATTGGAAGTAAATAAGTGCATTAGAAGACGTAAATCCACATAATGCCAGAGAACACGTTGCTACGTATTATCAAACCGCATCTCGATATTTGACGGAGAGACGGCAGAGTTAGTAACTCAATCTTCGAAAGACTTCAAATATGGTAAAGTTTGCGCTTTCCATATAAGGATTTACAGAAAAACGCCTATTTTGGTATTTCATATATATCAAGCCAAAGCATGGTCCTTCCATTCTGTACATAAAAAATAAAAATTTCACGGGCATCGAGGTCACCGGAGGTCACGTGACTTGAGGTCATGGGGTAACTCTTGTATTATTCATCACATATAACAAATGTTGTCAGAATTATAATCCTTGAATCTTTTCGAATTCAAAAATGCCTGGATATTTATATTTTGTCTGATAATTCACTTAGTTATCGGCCACCGAACATAACCTTGCAGCGTGACCTTCCAGAAATTCCCGAGGCTATAACTCCTGAACCGTTGACCTGATTGAAGTAAAATTTGCACAGGTGAATTCAAGGCATAAGATAACCCTGTACACCAATTTTGCTCAAAATCTGAGACGAGGGTGCCGGGCTCTGGTTGATCTGTCGTTGAACCCAGATGTTCATAGGCAGTGATAAGTAGTGAAACTATCTGAAAATAGACATTAAAAAAGAAGTGGCTGAAATCCAAGTTTTTTTTCGGGATGGGGGTGGAGGCGGGTCTAGGCCCCTCTATCCTGTTCAAACCTACCGCGTCCCTGGTTTGTCCCCCCCCCCCCCAATTTCGAATCCGTGGTTACACCCATGTTCGACACAACTTGGTCAGATCATTGACTCCAAGCAATTCACAGCTTCAGATCGAGAAAACGGCTGACTAGTTGATCAATCACGAAAGAAACAAAGAAATGATTTCGAAATTATGACTACAAGGGACAAACCTGTAGACCTTAAAGCATGCAGGTAAAATATAAATATAATTTATATCTTGAGGATTATGTGGCAGAGGCAAGCACAGATCAAGTATTAGATGTAAACCTCATGTAAACCTCATTCAAATTTCATGAAAAAAGCACAAATTCAAAAACTCCGGGGCGTTTTGCTACGTCTCTAAAGGTAAGTAGACGCTGAAAGTTACATTTTCATGTATCGTTACCTGTTGAAGCGTGACGACTGGTTGAACATTTTTTGGGATGTGACCTTCCTTGACCTTGACTAACTGGGTGACTGCGGACGACCTGACCTCAAAATATTCACACATGTCAACTTGATGTGGGAAAGGACATGCGAGATTTATGCGTGCCACCGCGCACCTTTTTTCACCATCCGCGGAAAACCGTAGGGGGCGGGGCGGTAAAAAGACCCCACGAGAAGGCGCGGGTTAAGAAGCATGACGTCCAAGGAGAGTAAGCAGTCGAGAGTTCACGAAGGGGATGCGACGCTCCCTTGCTCGCGCAAGGGGGCGTAGCTCCCCAGAGCTCCATACGTTCTACCGCCCCTGTACAGGCGTGTGGCAGCTCATCCACGTGTCGGAGAGGCCCGCATCACAGCGACTCGTCCTTTTGGTCCAGAGCCACAGGCAAGGACGCGGCCCACCTCGCCCCGTCAGCTGGCGCCGGTGATGTTACACCCGGCCCACAGTCAGCTGGCGCCGGTGGTGTCACACCCGGCCCACAGTCAGCTGGCGCCGGTGGTGTCACACCCGGCCCACAGTCAGCTGGCGCCGGTGGTGTCACACCCGGCCCACAGTCAGCTGGCGCCGGTGGTGTCGGCCCACAGTCAGCTGGCGCCGGTGGTGTCACACCCGGCCCACAGTCAGCTGGCGCCGGTGGTGTCACACGCTGGCGCCGGTGGTGTCGGCCCACAGTCAGCTGGCGCCGGTGGTGTCACACCCGGCCCACAGTCAGCTGGCGCCGGTGGTGTCACACCCGGCCCACAGTCAGCTGGCGCCGGTGGTGTCACACCCGGCCCACAGTCAGCTGGCACCGGTGACGAGATGTCCGACTGACTAGCGCGGCTCACAGGACGGGTAAGATCGCCCCTCTATTATTATTTCAACTATTTTAGTACCATATGGCACCAGATCAGAAAAATGCCTTCAAAACATGTTGGGTCCTATTATCAGCTTCAAAATCCCTCCCAAGCTCTTGGCATTATGTAGAGCTTGGATTCGACTTCATGGCGGAATCGGGAATCGGAAAACGTAGTCAAACCGAACTATTGCGCCTTAGCTCTGTATTGCAAATTGCCTGGCTGGCGGCTATGCACCACTAACTATGACCTCCAGCAACACAATGTAGGATAGCCCTGACGACGACCACCGTCTATTAGCACTTCCCATCGCAAATGACGGCAGCGCAAATTTCCGCTCCATTCAGAGCCATTCCAGCCGCGACAGCTCTACGCACCCGTCCCCCCACCAATAACACACACCAAGGCCGGAGCCCCCGCGGCCACAGCGTCTTCTGTCGCCGACTCATCGCCGAGCAGCAGAGCGCTCTTCTGCTCTGCAGCCTCGGCCGTGATTGGTGTTCGGGTGTTCGGCCGGCCGTGGTCGGTGTTCGGGTGTTCGGCCGGCCGTGACGCTTCTGCCAGTCTCGGCCGTGATTGGTGTTCGGGTGTTCGGCCGGCCGTGATTGGTGTTCGGGTGTTCGGCCGGCCGTGACGCTTCTGCCAGTATCGGCCGTGGTCGGTGTTCGTGTTCGGCCGGCCGTGACGCTTCTGCCAGTATCGGCCGTGGTCGGTGTTCGGGTGTTCGGCCGGCCGTGACGCTTCTGTCAGTCTCGGCCGTGATCGGTGTTCGGCCGGCCGTGACGCTTCTGCCAGTATCGGCCGTGGTCGGTGTTCTTTCGTTCGGCCGGCCGTGACGTTTCTCAGACACATTTCACCACCGCGCGTCAGACCAGACCGGTCCGTGGCCCCTGGCCCACCTCCTCCCCCCGTTCGCCACCTACCATCTCCCGCCATAAAACAGCCGGCGACAGGCGCCGTGGTACGTGACGAGCGGCGCGCACGCACGCGTCGCATGGTCAAGTGGTGGTCACGCCAATATCGGCTTAGTATCGGCTTAGTATCGGCTCAGCACGTCAGCATGATGTGCGGTGCAAGTCCGCGCTACGAAAACGCGACTGCGGGGAAGCCGAGGTGTTTCTTGTCATATTTCTTGTTATATATAGTTCGGATACCGCTTAACCTATTCCTGACTAAGCCACCACACTTACAGTTAGGTATGCCTGACCAAAGGCGTAGTCAAGGCGGGGGAGGGACCAGGGTTCCCTCACACCATAACAATAAATACGCTAGATTGGACAAGAAATTTGGGACTTGCACCAGCCCGAACAAGAAATTATTAGGAGTTTCGCGCGACAATGAATTTGGTGGGGGGAGGGATCCGTTCCCCTGGATAAAATCCTGGCTGCGCCCTGTGCCCGACAAAGATGTTGTTCTTGCTGTTCGGGCCTTAGTAGAGCAACCGAAGGCTCCTCTCCGCCGCAAAAAAAAACGCTAAATAAATGAGACCCGATATTTTGCGTGCGTTGGAGGCCGTCCGGATTGCAAAGAATCTACGAGAATCTATGGCCCGTCGGAAAGGTCCTATCCAGTTTGCCGTTTGAGACAGTCCGGACGGCCAGTAATCTACTGGACAACTCGTGGATTCCATCTCGAACGAGCAAAATACCGCCAAGGTACTTGGCCGATGGTTTCGATTGTTGCGCGTTGTTTTTATGAAGTGCATGCTTCACCAAAGCGTCTATGATATTCGGTAAGAGTGGAGGCTGCAAGAGACATTGAAGATAAAAAAAACCAATGTTGAAATGTGCGCTATTTTACGAGCGTGCATATGGCGCATAATCCATATCCAGGTAACGCATATATATATATATATGCATACACGATATATATACTATACCCATAAATGGATAATGGGACTATATGCAACGCTAGCAAAAAGCGCTGCGTAAGCTAACGTAGCTGGGTTTTGGATCGCATGCCAACCACGAAGGCGTCAGACACTGCGGATGGGCGGTTTTCTATCGGACGTCATGTGTGAGTTTGAGGCCATCCGGGAGACTATATAATCTGCGGGATGTTCGACAGAATCTTGGTTCCCGTGTTCGGACGGTCAGACATATTTCACTCGTGAATCAGTTTATTTTAACGGCGCTTCATATTCACGGCAGGGGTATGTTTGTGTGTATATATATACATGAGTACACATCGAGTCACGCCTTCGGAATATATTGTAACGCCGTGGCCCACATTCGTACCAAACTTTGTACAGTCCCATCAGCACAAACGTGCACGCCACGGGTGGCAATCTCTCGAATCTCTCGTTTACGGCAGCGCCGCCTGGTGGCTGCCAGCCGTGGTCCCGGCGAGACGCTACGACCGCGTAAGCTACGGCCCCTGGCTTTACCACGGCAAGACGCGTCAATAAACGAAAGCACGTGCGGACCATGAAGGGAAGTAATCGGCATGCACGCTCGCCCATACGGGGATAATTGAGTCGAAGCTGTACAACTGCGACGCGTCAACTCGCTCCTATGCACAAATACAGATAGATTCAAATGGCGCAAGGGGGTTGCCTCTGTACATATATGGTACAAAGTTCGTGAGGGATAGGAACGGTGCGAATCCAACCCATTTATCTGGTAATGAGATTGCTGCAGCGGCTTCACGTCCGTTACGCCCACCCGGCCAGGTCGAAGCCATCGGCCGTCAAACGCACTCCCAACATGTTGCCCTGACCTGCAACGATGCCTGGCCAAGTTTCGTGTACACAAAGCCGAGGTTCGCTCGCTTAATCTGAATTCAGTGTGAAATTCGGAGGCTAACCAGGCAGTGGTGACGTCACACCATTGTGACGTCACATGTGCCCTGTACAAAGCTGAAGTCAGATGTATGCCCCACATTCCATGCTGACACGGGCGAGACTGCGCTGCTGCTGCCGGCACCCACCAGCAATGTTGCTGCTCGGCTGCCATGACAACGCAACGCCTGCATAGCAACATCGGCGCCACAACACAATAGAGGCTGATCTTCCTAGTCGTCGAAGGGAATGCCACACGATCCGACCTCGGCTCACATGCCATCATGCCAGATGACGGCCCCGCACTCCACCCCCAACCGGCTCCTCTACGCACGCACGCACACAGACAGGCACGCATACCATGCAATGGCACTACTCCACAGCCGCACCCGCGACGTAACATCAAGTAAAGCTGTACCGTACCTGTACACCACCTTACTGACCGGACAGTATACCTGTCACGCTCCCCCAGACCGCAGGGGGGGGGCTCTCTCCACTGTTCACGTCACACGCAGCGCACCGTGCGCAGGCGCGCCGTACCACAGACACCGTACAGCCGTACAGCACGGCCGCCGATACGCACATCGACCGAACGTCTGGTCCAGCAGTGCCGCGGGCATGCACCGAGCACGTATGCAGAATAGCGAGCACGCCGCACCGCGCGTGGCTCCACGTGAAAATAAACAAACGCTCTCAATCCTTCAGCGAAGCTCACGAGCACACACGTCACCACGGGGTGGGTCCTTGAGGCCGTCCACCCCACACCGTGCTGTACAGCGAAGCTCACGAGCATACAAGTTACTACGGAGTGGGTCCTGAGGTTGCCCACCCGGCACCGTGTCCTACAGCGAAGCTCACGAGCACACACAGGCCATCACGTGAGAGGGGGCGGGTCCTGAGGTTGCCCGCTCGACAGCACGCGCCACACGATGGTTGGTGTCGCAGCACCGTTGGCCGGAGACACGAGGGTGTCGTGGTCGGCCGACTTGGCCGGGACCGCCACCCGCGTCAGCCGACACTACCGGGACCGGCGCCGGCGGACACTACCGGGACCGTCACCCAGCTGACACTACCGGGACCGTCGCCGGCGGACATTACCGGGACCGTCACCGGCTGACACTACCGGGACCGTCACCCAGCTGACACTACCGGGACCGTCGCCGGCGGACATTACCGGGACCGTCACCGGCGGCGTCAGCAGACACTACCGGGACCGTCACCGGCGGCGTCAGCAGACACTACCGGGACCGTCACCGGCGGCGTCAGCAGACACTACCGGGACCGTCGCCGGCTGACACTACCGGGACCGTCACCGGCGCCAGTTGACATTACCGGGACCGTCACCCAGCTGACACTACCGGGACCGTCACCGGCGCCAGTTGACATTACCGGGACCGTCACCCAGCTGACACTACCGGGACCGTCGCCGGCGCCAGTTGACATTACCGGGACCGTCACCCAGCTGACACTACCGGGACCGTCGCCGGCTGACACTACCGGGACCGTCACCCGGCGGCGTAGCTGACACTACCGGGACCGTCGCCGGCGGCTCAGTTGACACTACCGGGACCGTCACCCAGGCCGGCGTCAGCTGACACTACCGGGACCGGCGCCGGCTGACACTACCGGGACCGTCGCCGGCGCCAGTTGACATTACCGGGACCGTCACCCAGCTGACACTACCGGGACCGTCGCCGGCTGACACTACCGGGACCGTCGCCGGCGCCAGTTGACATTACCGGGACCGTCACCCAGCTGACACTACCGGGACCGTCACCGGCGCCAGTTGACATTACCGGGACCGTCGCCGGCACACAGGGCGTCGCCAGCTGACACTACCGGGACCGTCACCGGCGGCGTCAGCCTGACACTACCGGGACCGTCGCCGGCTGACACTACCGGGACCGTCACCGGCGCCAGTTGACATTACCGGGACCGTCGCCGGCTGACACTACCGGGACCGCCGGGACCGGCGCCGGCCCAGTTGACACTACCGGGACCGCAACCGGCGCCAGTTGACATTACCGGGACCGTCACCCAGCTGACACTACCGGGACCGTCACCGGCGCCAGTTGACATTACCGGGACCGTCACCGGCGCCAGTTGACATTACCGGGACCGTCACCGGCGCCAGTTGACATTACCGGGACCGCCACCGACTAGCAGGGGCCGTCGCCGGCGGCGCCAGCTGACGCTGCGGCAATTGTGACGGAGTGCGGCATCTCCGGCGTGCTGCAAACAAACAAAACGACAGTGCGTAAGAACAGATTCCGAGGCGCTCGAAAATTGTGAAGGAAATACTGCAGCGACAGTGAACAACTTGTAGCGCGTTGTTACGTGGCAGTCTTAACAGACTATGTTGATCTCCCAATCCAACCCAGTATCCTTCCCGTCCCTGAGTTCCTTAAAATCAAGGGCCACAAAAAGGGGTTTCCTGGTTCATCGCCAATATTTCGTCAAAAAGCTATCTCGGCCACCGGGCAGTGATATCTAACCCTAACCAGAGCACTGTGATGTGCGACTGTTCATAGTCCAGATCGACGGCCTTAACTAGATTGTTATGAGGAAAGGAACATGCGAGGACCATCAACTGCATTTGATCATTTGCATATTCCGTTAAATGTGACGACAAAGGCGTAGTGAAGAAGTCTGTAGGATTGTGCATACACACGTGAACATGTACACGTGCACGCACATCATGATATAGATACATACATATACACACACACACATGTAAATCACACTTAAATATTCTCAACACCATGGGTAGAAAGGATGGTTCTGGACCCCCCTCGACTAGGAGAGCAGAATCTTTGGCCAGCTGAGGACCCTCTAGGAGAGGGGTTCTGGACCCCCTCGACTTCCTGCCTATGGTGTTGATAATATTTAAGTGTGATTTACAATATTTAAATACGCAGAAAGAGCAGTTTAAGATGGACAAGTGAACATTTTAACATGTGAAGTAGAGATCAATACTATCATTAACTGTGTGGATCATGCAGCTAGAGCATTATCCATTACAGTTGTAACACGCCTGCATACCATTTATTTACCCCTGAATCCGGACTGCACCATATTTGATGTCGGAAGGTCAAGTAATGTACCAGATTATGGTTTCATATCGCCGAGAACTGCATAACATATAAGCAGAATTACGTATCGCCGAGACCTGTATAATATACAAGCAGAATTCCATATCGCCAAGGCCTGTATAATATACAACCAGAACTTGATATCGCCGAGACCTGCATCATATATAAGCATGCCCTGCTTTTTGTCGAACACAAATGTTGCAGAATCCCGGACAACCATTTCCCAAGAACCATACATTTTAAAAGGAAATGATCTTCATCAAATTCAATACTTGGGTATGTGGTGAGGAACATCACCGTAAAACATCAACACCTTAATCATCGACCCTTAATAATTTAATGGGAGCGCATAATTGACCCCATGGCTCTGATAAAATCTGCAAGATTTATTCTAGAACCTGCAGCACCTTCTGGAGCTGCATCGTGTATCTAGCGGACTCTACGAAACAACTTGGTCAGGCCTTGGCTTGAAAGGCTTTCACAAAACCAGTTTTCGGATACAAATGGATACCTTCGACAAATTTCAAACCTGCAACAACTGATTCAAACAATGGTCGATCCCAGGAAGGTTTTCGGATCCAGGAATATGTATATTATATTGGAGCAATAAAGTTCCCTGTGGTGAAGTGTTAATTCCGTGGCAGCCTTCACGCAGAAATGGTGGGCAGTGGAGGCGATCATCGAATGTCCGCATGAGGACGTGGTCAGCAACATCCACACCCTCTCCAGTATCCTCACGTCCCACACCAGGCGACTCCCCACCATTCGGATACTTAGCTGTCACTCGGAAACATTGGTGGCAAAAACCTCACTTGAACGAAAAGTGGCGGTGATGATAGCTTGCCACGCTGGAAACCACATGTCCAGGCAAAGGTAATCTTAATGGCACGACCGCTACCCACGCATC